>PVKN010026022.1:0-13947 GCA_004027915.1 Capromys pilorides
TTATAAGAAATTTAAAAAAGAAGAAAATATTTAAGCATTAACTTCTCCTTCTAATAGACCAACAGAAATCAGCAGTCTAATTATCCAAGTTATCCTGTATGTATACATGAATATATCTTTTTTCCTTCCTTCCTTCCTTCCTTCCTTCCTTCCTTCCTTCCTTCCTTCCTTCCTTCTTCCTTCCTTCCTTCTTTCTTTCATTCTTTCCTTTATACCAAGTATTTCTTCCCTTTGAATAGATTCTTTTATTTTCACAGAATCTGTTTTGTACTTTTCAGATTTTATTTACTCTTTCAGTTTCTTACACTAGGAAGACAACATGATTTTTGCACATGTGGGTCTAATTTATTTCACTTATGACTATGGCCTCTAGTTGCATCCATTTACCTGTAAAAGCTTTGAGTTTATCTTTTTTATAGTTTAGTAATATTCCATTGTGTAAAAATACTACATCTTTTTTATTCCATTCCTCATCTGATGGGCATTTGGGTTGCTTCCAAGATTTAGCTATGACAAAATGTGCTGCTGTAAACATGGGTGTACATAAATTGCTGTGGTATGATGTTTTCCATTGTTTTGGAAAAATTCCCAGGAGGGGAAGCACATATTTTTCTATTGATTCTGCTCCTCTCTAGGACCCTAACCAATACAGATCAAATAATGTGAACACCAGGAAAATTAGAGAGGGAACTGGGGGCTGTCTGAAGTCCAGTGCTAAGTTTCCTGAAGGATACACAAGTTTCTGCGGGGCAAAGACACTCTGTCCACTCCACGAGTCTGCAAACTAAAATGTGCAAGAAAATTGTCATATATCCACTTCATTTCCAGATTTCTGACGAATGTAAAATTCTGCAGATTCAGGGTTTGGCCTGTCCATTCGCATTTCTAGCATGTTTCCCATACAAAGCTGCTGCTGCAGACCACTGTTCTGGTCATGCAGCTTCATACATTTTTTCTGAAATGCTGACTGCAAAGCACTCAGTGCCATGGGTTCCTCTTGCATCCTTGCATGTCTGACCTTAATGGCACTGTGACTTTCCTGGTCAGGTTTCCCAAGCTACCAAATCCCTTTGGAAATTGTGTTTAATGGAGTGCACGGTGGCCCAGAAGCTGCTGGATTCCAGGGTCTTTGGCCCCCATTAATGTTTAGGGTTTCCTGCACCCTCAGGAAAGGAGGGCTGGACGACAACGTAGAGAAATGAGCTGAAACACACAGGCCCATTCAGGGGCACAGGAACACACTAATGTGCACGTTAAATGTTAACTCACTTTAAAAATAAAAACAACACAGAAAGCAACCTTTGCTGGGGAAATAGGTCACTCTAGATTAGGCACATGCTGTTGTTTCAGGTGGCTAACCTCATGGCTTCAGTCCTGAGCTTGGAGTTCAAAAACAGAACCGCAAGCCCAAGGGGAGGGTCGGTCTGCAGTGCAGGAGTCTGAAATGGCCCTGTTAACAGCAACACCACCATGCGCTTGGAACGCTTGTGCTGTGACCCTCTCGCTGTTCAGGGGAATTGGAAAATAAAGAGCTGCACAGGGAACATGAGCAGCTCCCTTGTTTTCCATCAAGTACTGCGTGGCAAGATTTATTTCTCCGGCTAACTCCTGGCTGTTTTTTTCCAGGGCCAGGAGCAAGATCCTGTGCTGGGTTCGCATGTGTGCAGTTAGGTTTGGCTCCTCCAGGACGGGAGCGTGGGCAGATGGGCTTGTAGACGGTTGTCAATAATTCATTGCTCTTGAAGCCTGCTGTCCCCATCTAACCTGTGTCAGGTGAAATCCTAACCCAGGGCAGGTGCCTATCAAGCGTGGAGCTTAGCCAGCTGTGCCCCTGAGAGCCACAGGTGGAGACCCTGCCCCAGCTGACCTGCTGCTGGGCTGCAGGTGAGAAGATGACCAGGGAACTTATCTCTGGGAGATTTGATGATGTTCTTAACAATCAGAGCCAGGACAAATTTTCTAGATATTCAAGGCATTCCTGCATAACCAGTTTAATGGCCAGAAAAAAAAAGATAGAAACAGCACAAGGAAACCTGACCATGGAGCCTTTTCTCATTGGCGGAACCACGATGTATATCCTCTTACTCACATTCTTCATTTCCCAGGGATTTGAACTTCAGACACCTTCAGTGTGATGCTATCCTACCTTGTCCTCATCATCCATGAATGTACCCGGCATCTGCCAGTGCATCTGGAACGCACAGAGAAGCTCTTATGGCTGGGCTTTAGACCAGTGAAATCTCACACTCCAATTTCATCAGTATCGAAAATTTGGTGAGGTATTATTAAAGTCAATTTGCAAATAGAAAAAACTAAGTGATAGCTTTGGCAACTTACCTCAGATGGAATAGGGAATAAAGCATGCAAACCAGCCCCACAGTAGCACTAGAACACACTGGCGATGCTCTTGGTATCATTTTCTCTGCCTCTAGTGTTTTTCTATTTTTTCTGCTGAGGCAGCAACCACTCATATTTCTGGTTCCAGTCCAGTGTGTATCTTAGTGGGTTTCCCTGAGTCCTTCCGCTGGCCACACAGAGTTACTCTGCCTACTTCCCACATTCCCTCAGCTGTTTATCTGCACATATGGTATTTATCATACTGTCATGGTATTATCTACTTGCATATCTTCCTAATCCCCTTATCCTTAAGAGCAGCAGCTCTGCCTTATGTATCTTGAGGTGTCCAATATTTGTTGTGCATGAAAATCTTTATGGAAGTGAACTAGATGATAGGATAACATCATTAAATTTGACTTTTAATTATGTCTGATGAACAGCATTGCTCCTTTACAAAACCTCAATCTAATCATTTATAGTCCAAATAGAACAGACCAGTTAGCAGTATTAAAAGGGTCTTTTAAAAATGATGGGTCCTATTGGACCATATTGGGTTATTTTGCTGAGTTCATGCACCTATAATATTTGAATGGCAATGGAACACTCATCTCAGGTAAAACAAAACAAAAAAGGGGAATACAAATGAAGGAACATTTTGTAGTGGAAAATATAGTTAGGATAGATACAGCTACTTTCTCTTAGGTCAATGAGAAGAAAGATTTATACTAGACAAGATGTCATGTCAGCATCTTGTATTCTGAATAATTACTACAAAACAAAACTATGCAAAGAATTATTATAACTGTCCTACTAATCCTAATCTGTTTTTGAAACTGTCTCGGTGCTATTTCCTTTTCATTAAAATTGATTTAAAAATAATGAGTCCTAGTGCCATAGCCAGAATGAAAATCTCAAGCCTGAGATGTAAGGACAGACTGAACAGCAATCATCAGGCATCCATCAAGGGGAAATGACTGTGGCAATGGCCACGTTGGCACACGGCAATGCTGAGCCCTTCCATCATGTCCCAGGTGCCCCTCACTATACTCTTAGGCTGCAGATTGTGCTGTCTCTCTGTCTTCTATCTCACAGGTGAGAAAACTGAGGATCAGTGATATTTGCTAAATCATCCAGTATCTATAGCAAAGAGTCAAGAAGATTATGATTTTGATCTGGATTTTTATAAGCACAACAATTCTATCTTGAAGAATTGAGGTTGAGAACCACAGATATTCTAGGGGTAAATAAACTAAAAACGACCAAGGATAATAAGCTAAATCCTATATATACCCCATAAATGCCTAGAGGTAGCAAGAGGATCCAGTGAATTGTGGAAAGTCAGGGCTTCTCTTAGTAGTATAGCAAGCATTAGGTAAAACGCTGGCTTTCTTTTGAAACCTCTGCAAGATAGAAATGATTCTGAGACCTTCTGCTTAGAGGAGTGTGTGGAACAAAGGCACACGAAACTTCCCAGTGAACTGTCAATGACTCTAGAAGTCCTCGCGGCAGCTACAGGTAGCTTTGCTGCTTGGAGGATGAGAAGGTGGGTTGTAGCAATCATGGCTCAGTGATTGAATCATGAGTGAAACACTGCCCCACACTAAATTCTTCTGAGAAATACCTCGACTTTTTGGTCTCTTTGGTACAATTACATCCCATCAAGATGCAAAGCGAGTGACCAGTGTTTGTAGATGGGGGCTACATTTGGGATGGAAGATGCTTTGCATGTGACAGGTGATGTGAGGATTATTTCCTAGGTGGCAGAGGAGCTATAACTGGCAGGCCGTGTGCTGTGGGGGAATGAGAAAGGTTGCCTGGTACCCGCGGCAGCACTGTCCCTCAGGTACCTGGTCCTGGGCAGCCAGTGCTTGCTAGCCCAGGACAGAAAAGCTCCCCTATCTCTCTGCCTTCTGGAGTAACTGGCCCATTCCACACTGGGCTCCTCAGTGGACTTCCGGTCCTGCCCATATATGCACTCCATGTTTCCCTTCCTCTGTCCCCTGATTTCCCACCACCGATCTCTGTCCTCTTGCCACTGCAAGCCACAGGAATCCATACCTTGTGCGGCTTATGGCTTAAGTAGGGGAACAAATGGCCAGCGATGCTTTTAGTGATGCTGGAAATTATATGCAAGGTGTCTCTGAGTGCAGGTAGCCATGAGTAAAGAAACCACATATGAGGACATAATGACCTTAGACAGAGAAACTCATGCTGTCTCCAAATGTATCAGGCAGGGCCTAGGTAGTGGCTGATCAGAAAACAGAGAGGGTTTGATTTTAAAGGCTCAGAGAGAATTCAAAGAATGTAGTTTAAGTTACATTTGAGCAGGTGTAATAGGCACATACAGGTGCTCGCCAGGCAATTATATGGGTATAGCATTCACACATACATGCACATTCTCACACACACACACACACACACACACACACACACACACACGTGTGTGTGTGTGTGTGTGTGTGTGTGTGTGTACCTGAGAGTGATCCCACATATCAGACAAACAAGGAAAGAAAAACAAAAAAATTTGGACACCACAAAGATCAAAAGAACATTAAATTAGCTTTTCAGATCTTAATGAGAATCTTAAATTATTATTTATTTTTGTTAATAATATTCATCAAACAAAACATAAGTTTTTTAGCAATTTATGCTTTTAATTAAAAGCCAACCATATATTTAAATTTCATTTCTGAGTTGATGAAGAACAATTGCAGCCTATTATGTCTTAAGCTACAATTTCTTGGGTATTTATTCTATCCTTCATTATTTTTTAGTACTAGGAATTGAGTCCAGCGCCTTTTCAATGAACTATATCCCTACTATATTGAGATAGAGTTTCACTAAGTCATTATGTTGCCCAGCCTGAACTCAAACTTATGATCCTCCTGCCTCAGCCTCCCAGAGAAGTGTTCCACTTTATCCCAACCATAGCTTCTTTCTTAACTGTTAGCAACAAAGTCTTTAAAATAAAACAAAAAGCTACTTATACTCCTTTACTGTGCTATCTTTTGAAATAATTTTAAACCCCAAGTACAGTATTGGAAACTGAAAAAAAAAAAAAAAAACTTGCTCACATCATCCTGCTTGATGGGGGCTAGTGATAGTTCAATCCACTACTTTGAATTTGGTCCATGATTCAACGTGTCAATTATTACAAATGCACTACTAATGTGTTTTGAATTTGGTCCATGATTTTGATCCTGAATTGAATGAGGATTTGACATAGACCAGAGTATATTCTGGTTGTCATCCTGGAAGATCTAAATGAGTTGGGCAAAAACACACATCAGAAAGCCACAGGTAGATAAAAACTTCAGTTGTGATTTCTATGCATTCACTGCTTTAATTAGTTGCTGATCTTTGGGAGAGCACTCCTTCACAGCTACTGTGCTGGCCTAGTGGAACACAAAGATCAATGAGGCAGGGCCAGTACAGCTGCACTGATGGACACTTCAGGAGACCATCAGCACAGGAGGCAGAGGAGGCCGAAGGAGGCTCCCTGAGCTACCGCTGGGCCACATGTGGAGGGTGTGTGTGGGAGTGAAATGTATTTCAGGATGAGAAAACGGCTGCTGCAATGGGGCACATCTTTTAAAAACCCACTCTTTGAGGGAGACATGCTTTCCCAAGTGAATATATCAGCAAAAGTCCTGGTTGCTTTCTCTAGTACTAGTGACGATCTCTCTGGGCCAGAGGCAGGCAAGGACTCTCCACAGTCAGAGGGCTCAGCATCCCAAGGAATACTGTCTCCATGGGCTCAGCTTTGATTCTTTGTCTCTTCTTGAGCTTTTCCAATAACTTGCACGATTCATGTTAAATGCAGGTTTGGAGAAATGCACCTATATTAAATGATTATCCAGTAAAAAGCATTTGGAGAGCTGATGCAGAATGCAGAAATGAAAGCTGACAGCCTCCTTGTCCCCAGGGTGGGGGTGGAGGACATTCCGAGTCCCGAGGAAGTGCTTCAGCCTGGATTCCAAGAGACCAGGTAGTCAGCATTTTGTAGAATCTGGGTTTAGTGTGTGACAACGCATGACTCAGAATTGAAAAATATTTTGGTGCTGCACTGATTGAGTACCCTAAAGTGGTTCCACATGGTGACAAAGTCTCCTCAGGCAGGGGGATCTGGATGGTTTCTCCTATGCTGCATTCTTATGCTCTGCAGATTGCTCTTCTGTTACAGAGCATAATCAGCACCTCCAGATGGCAGGGAGGGAACATGGCATCCATTTCACTCGGGCCAACTCTTGCAGTTCGCCTCAGGGGAAGTGCAGCCACCTAAAATCTAAATTCTACTGCTTAACTTCATTCTTGTAAAGAACTTATAATACCTTTCCCTTTTCCAGTGCTCACCACTGTATAGCCAAGGTGTAGAAACACCTGTCCGCTCATACCAAGAATCTTGTCTTTCTTGAGCAGTCTAGAACTCTCAGCGGACCTGGAAATTAGGCTCAGATGTTAGCTCAATTAGAGGGATTAGAAACAACTACAGAAATTGCTTGCTGGTATACTTTTAAATTTACACTTACAGAAAGTTTTCTATGAAATAGTCTTAATTTTTTTTTGGTATGGAGTCTTGCTATGCAGTTTACACTCTTAGTGATCCTTCTGTCTCAGCTTCCTGAGTGCTGGGATCACAGGTGTGCACCACCACTCCCAGTTTCAGGGCTGGCCCAGCATGCAGTGCCAGCGATCAAACTCAGGACCTTTCATTTGCACTTGTGAGCTATGCACTTAGACTGCTGAGCTATCTCTTCAGCCTAAAATAGTTTTAAATGTTCAACAAGGAGGCAATAAAGAAATTTTTAAAAAAGCATCACAAACTTGGTCATAATAGTGGACAAAAAAGATCATTTTAAAGTAACTCAAGTTTCTTTTCCATCAGACTCTGCTTCTTATTACATCAGAAAGAATCACTGTGGTATAAACCACTCTTCAGGCATGAAGAGAGGTAAAGAGATCAGCTCTTATTACCCACAGAGGACTCTCACATTGCCAACACATTGCGTGTAAAATTACTCGCTGAATGCAAGAAACAGATGAGAGTTTACAGACCTGATTCTTTTCCAGAGCTTGTCTGCTGTGGTTATGGTGAATGGTGGATTTGATGATTTGGGATCTGTCAGGGGGATGAGCTGATCACACTTCTGTGTGTGTCTGTGTGTCTCAGAGAGACCTTGGAGGTCAGGTGTACAGCCCCTCCTCTCTGGTCTGTCCCTTTGTGATCTGCTTCCTGGCCACCATGAATTGAGCACCTTTGCTCCACCACACTGGTCTGCCATGCTCCTTCCTGGGGTCCAGCTGACTGTGAATGAATCATCTGAAACCATGGGCTAAATTACATCTCTTCTCCTCTGTGCTGAGTGTGTGAGAATTGGGCCCCAACAATGGCAAAGATAACCAACTTTCCAGTGGTACAGTGGGAATCATATGGACTGAACAACACTATCTAAAAGGGCACTCCAGAGATCTTCTCTCAGCACCTCTGGAAGAGTATTTGGATGGGTCACCAAGAAACACAGCTGAAGAGGGACAAATGGGACACAGGCTATGAGTGCTGAAGATTGTAGATTGTGGCACAAATCACGTGAATGCAGAAATCGAACAGACTCACACACAGCTCAGATGTTAACTGGCCTTGTCACTTCCTCAAGTATGCATCTTTTCTTTAATTCTATGAAACATAATCATCTCTCATTTTGACATCTGTAGAATGTTTTTAAGCATTCACTGATTAAATATACAAAATTAATCCTCTGATTGGTTCATACATGGCACCACAGTATGAAGCAGTCAGTAACTCACCGTCTCCTTGGGAACACTTGGACCAACTGAGAGCCAGCCAAGGGAAGCAGGGAACTGAATTCAAAATATCGTGAGAGCTTCTGAGTGTGATGGTGCACACCAGCTACTCAAGAGGCTAGGGCAGGAAGATAGTAAGTTCAAGGTCAGCCCAGATAACTTAGTGAGACCTTGTGTCAATACGAAGAACACAAGCAGGGATTTGTGAAGCATTTCTGTCAGTCTAACACTCTGGAGAGCTAAGAAAGCTAGGTTCCAAGTTCAAACTCATCAAGGGAACTCAGAAATTAGCAAGACTCTGTGTCAATTTTTTCTAGAAAAAAAGGTCGAAAATGTTTAATGTAAAGGCCCCTGGGTTCAATTCCTATTGTTAGAGAATAAATAAGAAAATAATAAAAGTTAAAAATTAGAATATAAAGAAACATTGGTGAGATACCTCAGTGGTAACAGCTCCCTGAATTTCAACCCTAGCACCATTGAACAAAGGAACAAACAAAAAACCAGTTAGAGAATCTTACTTCATTTTGTGGCAGACATCTTACATGGGACTGGCATGCTCATCTGATCTCTGTCAGTAGTGGTCTCTTGTCTGAACTGCAGGTGGATAATCTGAACAGAGAGGAAAGAAGGCGAAGTAGTGACCCTTGGTGCCTCACAGAACTCTGAATATTTCTACTTGTGCTGAGGTTTCAGAGTAGGTTGGGACTGGAGAGGAGGAGTCCAGAGGACTTTGTTGCTATTTTAATGGATTTCAGCCAGGAAGAGAGAAGAGGTTGCAGACAAAATGAAGTGAATAACTGATCCAGATGACTTTAGTGCATTTTGACAACATACTTTCATGTTTTGTGTGACATATAATAGAGTGATTCAATACATGATAATTTTACGTAGAAGAAAATTACCAATGTACTCCCCCAAATGCTAATAACAAAGAAGAGGGAAGGACTTAAACACCTGAGTGCTGCCCTCCTCAGAGAGGTTTTCTTCTCTGCCTGGTGTACACCTGCCTAATTCTTGCTGTTCCAAAGGATGTAGGGTTTTGCATTTCAAAGGGTATTGTAGAATTCCTACTTTTTAGATATAATACTCCCGATGATGTGTTTCTAAGAAGAGAGGTTTTGATACTCTTGGGTTTTAACTGAGTTCTAATTCTGTTTGACAATTGCCCCTTCTTCTTATACCATCACCCTGTGAAGCTGTTCAGTAACTTCCTTTTCTGAATTCTACTAGTAGGTAGGTAAATTTTATTATCTTTGGGATGTTGGTATGCAAATATATTAAAACAAATACAGCAAAACTACTTCAAGATGCAGCAGTGGTAGATGGCACCAGTAGGTAGCAAGGTCATTAATTTCACTTCCAGGATCCTAATACACTTAACCAAGAGAGGTCTCACTCTTCTAACTCATAGTCATCCTACCAAATGAAATAACTGAGGGAAATGTCCACGACTATTTTTATTTATTTATTTATTTATTTATTTATTTATTTATTTATCTAATTTATTTTTTTGTGGTACTGGGGATTGAACTCAGGACCCTGCGCTTGCAAGTCAGGTGCTTATTCTACTGAGCTATCTTCCAAGCCCCCTATGATTATTTTAATCATTGCTCTCAAAATGTATAGTGGTGGAAAGTAGTAAAAATAAATAATAAACAGGAGATAAGCTAGAGTTAAAAATAGGCTTTTTAGTTCAGTTCATGGATATGAAAGACAATGAAATAATGTGGCGTATGTTTTCTCCTAGAATCTCAAACCCTTTAGTACAATAAGCAGATCTCCTGTCGCCATTGTCCATTCTCTCTCCAGCAAGGTTGGTGTGACTTTGGCAGTGTCTTTAGTTTCTCTGCCTCTCTCTTCTTCATCTGTACAATGGAGACAGTAAAACCTAAAATTTATAAAATGTGGAAAAACACCACAGAGCTTGAAGCACAGGTGAAAAGTGAAATAGAACAGGACCTGTCTATAACAGAACAATTAGAATGAACTAGGCGTCAATGTGTGCAAATATGGTGTTGAGATGAAAATTACATGCATGTGTGTGTGCATGTGCATGCATGTGTGTGTAACTTCTTCAAGCGAAGTTTAAAACAAAATCATCTGATTGAAACGCCAGTTAGTTTGGAATGACAGTATCTAAACATCTCTGATTCATCAGAGAGCGTTGAACATTCTTTTCTAAAGAAATAATGTCGGATCTGGACTATGATTAATAATCAACAGAAAAACACTAGGGGAAAAAAAAGAAGAGAAACTGCAGCTTTATTTAAGGAACCAAGTTTACTAGATTTTCAAAACAAAGAAATGAATAGTTTATACAATATATCATGCAACCTATATCTCATAAAAGTACAAGAGGTTTGAAAAGACACACAGTCCTCTCTCTTCACATTTCATGGAGACTCTGTCTGAGGTAATAAAACTAGCATGTTTTTAGAAAAGAAGACAAAGGAGCTTCTCAGTACTGTAGGTGTACAGCCCCTTAAAGTCTGTAGTCACCTTGTCACTGAAGAAATAAAAATTGCCATCTTTAGTGATGAGAAGTATGCTGATATAAAAGTGAGTTGCTTGGCAACAGATTAACTTATTTAAACTTTTATTGCTGCTTTGACAAAGATGCTGTGAAGAGAAATGTGACAACACCAGACGAAGCCCCAGGAACAGTCACTTTTGTAGGCCCTGTGAGCAGTAGATTCGTGCAGCTGTATATTAAATCAGAAAGTCTGCAAACTACATTTCCCAAGATCCTTTGTTAGCAGGATCTCCCTGCGTTCTGCCAGCAGGAGGCATTGGCTGGAGGTCAGCAGGCATGGTGGCAAGGCTGGGAGTGTGTGCCTTTGAGTGCTTAGAAGTGGCTGGATGTTGCTGGCAGTGAGTGCAAAGGACTGTTAACTCCAGAGACTAGAGAATCTTTTTTAGGAATAAGGACCTGATCCAAGCAGAACCCTTCATAAGAGTCATGACAATCTGTGACAGTGTCTGCACAGTTCTAGAGCAAGAGTATCTTGCAACTCTCAGCTTCGGAGGTCAGCATGTTGCCATGGCTGAGTCAGACCTGTCTTCTCTCTCATCCCTAGAGCTCTTTGTACTCTGGTTCTGCTATGCTTGCATGCATGATACTCTCTCCACCTCTGTAATCTCTATTTGAGACTCTAGACACAGACTGACAGGAACTTTGAGGGAGGTGGCAATGTCCACCATTCAATTCCAACTGCAAAGTTCTATGGCTTGGGAAAACTAGAAATAAGAATTCTGGACCAAACTAGGAAGAGTATTGTATAGTTAATCCAGATCTCCCCATAGATGATAACAATAGATACTTAGACAGACCAGTGGTAGACAAATGATAGATATGTACATAGATGGCAGACAGGTAGACAGGTGCATAGATGCTAGATATGTAGGTGATATATACATGGATGCATAAATGATAGATACATAAATACATAGACAGATGATAGGTAGATGATAGACACATACAAGATTACAGATAGATAGACAGAAAGATGGGTAGATAGAGGTATAGATGATATGAGCTCTACAGAGACATACATGGACATAGACACAGATATGGATGGATATATCCCTCCTTGCTCATGTTTCTGCAGTGCACTCAGGCACAGGCGAAGATGGTGAGGACTATGGTGTGAGCTCAGTTGCTACAGGCTGAGCCAGACAAGGAAGAGCTTTGCCTACTGACAGAAAGATGTGTGATTTCTGACAATCACAAGAACCCCTAGTTTTTAGGGAGAGGAATGACATGGTCATATTCATTTTCTGAGAAACCTGATTATAGGAATTTGTGAGAAAGATCTCTAGGGAAGCTCAGTTTAGGGTAGGAGGACACCCAAGGGAGTGATTGCTCCAGGATTCATGAAACCTGAGTCCATTAGGAAGGTAGATTTTCTATTCATTCCAATGCTACAAATAGGCAGTTAGTCACAGCCACCCTTCATGCCCTGATTTCCAGTGAAGACCCTGAGTTTCTCTGAAGGAGGGCAAGATGGCCTCAAGCTCTGGTTTTTGATAGCATCACAAGGAAGAAGACATATAGGAGAGGTGCTACCTACATCCTGGTGGGCTGACCCAGGGCCACAAGCTGTTCTTCTTGATCAAGACCCTTTCACTGACCATAGTGCCTCTGCCCACAGTTTGAGCGTCAGAATCATCACAAAAGCAGAGGTTGCTTCTATGACTAGGCTCTGATCAGTTCCACATGACTATAAAAGGTCTGTCTGTCATAGAAATCCACATCTGGGGTTGTAGTCGGGGGATTGGCATGTGTCCTTTGTTAACTTATCTTTCAGAGAGATATGAGTGACTCTTCTACATTCCAGAAGCTGTAAACCTGGAAACAGGAAGCATTTTTTTGTGAATTTAATGAAACTTGTGCCTCAGGACCCTCCAAGCACGTAGTTGTTTTCCAGCACATTCAGAATGGCCTGTCTGTGGGTTGAAATGGGAATATAGCTTCGCAAAATTTGCAAAAGTGAGATATTATAACTGCCATCACATAAGACTGCAGTCTCTTTCCATTCCACATTCTTCATTCTAAAGTGCTCTTCCATTTGGCAGTATTGCAGCAGCTATTAACATTTTGGGAATCTAAGCACTTTAGGGAAGTTGATTTGAGCATCTTGAAATAAATCTTCAGGTTTCACAGTCTCCTCCAGAACACTTGGTTACTGCTAACCATCCTGGCACAAGAGTGGTTCCTAGACCACCCACTGTTAAGTCACCCATGCCCTGGCACAGAAAAACTGGATCAAAGGTGACTCACATTATAAATTTACACCCAGCCCACAGGCATGTGCACAGATGAGAAAAGAAAAAGGCTCTGAAATGTTCAGAGTCAGAGGCTAATCTATGGGAAATCCTTCCCATCATCAAACATGTAAGATTGGAAGCAGATAATTTGAAACAGAAGCTCTAGCCTTCCAAGAACATCCTCAGTAATCCACCATGTACAATTAAAACACCCTGTAGCTTCGTTTTTCTTTTCAGAAGAAAATCAGGTGAAATGGAATTATATACATATAACTCAGTTTCATGCTGATATGGTGAGAAAGATAAAATAAAAAAAAACTTACATTGTTGTACCAAAAATATCATGATGAACTGCTAATTAATGTTGTCTAATCAAAGGTTTTTTAGAATGGTTATTGCATAAGAAAATACAAAATGACTTGAAATCCTATAGCTTTTCTTTGTTGTTGTTTTTTTGAGATAGGCTTTCACTATGCAATTCAGGTTGACCTTGAACTCTCTTTGTAGCCTAGGCAAGACTTGAACTCACAGAAATCCTCCTGCCTCAGTCTCCCAATTGCTAGGATTACAAGTGTGTGCAAACATGCCTAGCTCTTATAGCTTTTAAATGAAGGAAATGCAATGGTGGATTTTTTTTTTATTTGATCATACTAACATGTCTATCATAAACTTTACCACAAGCATCCCTGATAAGGAATTAGGACGGCAAAGGACATTTTTCAGAACTGTCCATTAAAAACAATTAAGAACAAAAGCCAATTTTCTTTTCTTTATAGAAAATATGACAAAATTGCCATGTACAGAAGTAATCAATAGTTATGACCCTTATAAAATTCTGTTAATAAAGAGCAATTGATTCAGGGTTCCTCTGAACTGTGTGAGTTTTGCAATAATCTAAACACTCACCCAAAAGGGAAATGTTGGTGGTGGTGGTGCTCGCCTGTAATCCCAATACTTGGGAGACTGAGACAGGAGGATTGATGTGAGTTTGAGACCAGCATAGCTACAAAAGTGAGCTCAAGGGCATCCTGAACTGCATAG
>PVKN010026023.1:0-13943 GCA_004027915.1 Capromys pilorides
GAGCCCTGCTTCGGTCCCCCATGCTCCTGTCCCCCCTCCCCTTGATTGGTGAGGGTCCCTGCGCGGCCAAGCTCATCCCCTGGAAGGTAGCTAGCTAGGGAGGGGTAAGCAGGCTCAGGTTCCCCAAGCGCGGGATGAAAGCAGCTCCCAGTGAGCCAGGGTGAGGCGGAGACACTGAGAGGAGCCAGTGAACGCAAGCTGCCCTTTCGGTCGCGCTGCAGGAGCCCGGCTGCTGGCACAAGTACTGCCAAACAGGCAGTGAAAGAGACAGAGCCACGAGAAAGGATGGCACAGCCTGTGTGATGGGCAAGGGTGAATTTGAAGACAAGAGCGGAGGAAGGGCAAGAACGGAAAACAGGAAGATAGACAAAGAGATCTGGTCTATGGATCACAAAGGCATCTTCTCCTCTGCAAAGTCCCGCGCAGTGGAGGAGCCACCCCACCAGACAACCCCTGTGTGGACGAAGGACGAGGGGTCCTTATAAGGTGTCTAAAAGGCCAACTGCAGGAGCCTTCCAGAAAGACATGGACCAGTTGTTCTGACACACTTCTGCTTAGCTACTTGCAATGCTGAGGCGGGAGGATTGCAAGTTTGGGACCAGCCTCAGCAACTTAGGGAGACCCTGTCTCAAAAACTAAAAGAGGGCTGGGTATGTACACGCGATAGGGCACTTGCCTAGCGTGCGTGAGGCCTTGGGCTCAGTCCCCAGGAAGATGTAAACCGCACGGATAATGCCCTCCGTTGTAGCGATGTCACCCAGATGGTAGCGACTGCCTTTGAAATTCATCTTTTTTTTAGACAAGGTCTCACTACCTAGCCCAGGCTGCCCCAGATGCACCGCTGTCCTCCTGCCTCATTCTCCTGGGTGCAGGGCCTACAAGTATGCACCCCCCACCTGGCTACGACTGCCTCTTAAAGGCTGGATGCAGTCTTGTGGAGAGCTGGGGTGTCCCTACAGGTGCCAACTTCATGCCCTCTGGGGATGCTACTTGGGTGAACCCATGTGCTGATGAGCCAGGCAAAGAAAGACACATGCTGCTCAAACTGAATCTAAAAAATGTGCCATGCACAGAAGCAGAGAGAACCACATTTGCAGGAGGACTGGGAAGGGACGGAAGGCAGGAGGAAAGCATGGATCGATGGTGATGTGGGATGAATATGTCTAGACACTGAACGTAGAGCCTGAGGTCTCTGGCTGATAATACTGTGGTGTATCCTGAAATTTGGCCAAAAGGGTGGCTTGCAGGTGTCTTAGATACCAAAGGTGTACTATGGGACTAGGGGTGTAGCTCAGTGCTAGAGCGCTTGCCTAGCACATGCAAACCCCCTCGGTTTGATCTCCAGCACCGTAAAGAAACAAAAGATGATTACGAAAGATGACAGATAAGGAAACTGTAATCATATATATGATAAACATCATGTTAAATATATATACATATAGTTAAAATGAAAACAAACACTAGAATTTATAGGTTGGAAAGGAAATGGGATGGAGAAACCAATAGAGTAAACCAATTTAAGAGCTACCAAATTTTTGAAAAAGGACGCATCAGACACAGGGGTGCACACCTGTAAACCCAGCACTCTGAGGCTGAGGCAGGAGGGCCATGGGCTGAAGCCTACTCCGGACAACTTAGTGACTTAGCAATGCCCCGCCCAAAATTAAATAAGTCAATAAACAAATAAAAGGCTGGCAGCGCAGCTCAGTGCAAAGGCCCGAGGAGGCTCATCGCAGTGCTTAGATGTGTCAGTCAGATCATCAGTGCAGGGAATCCAGGACTCCAAAAGTGGAACCGTGGCTATGTTTGCAGGGCAGCTTGGGCCTAGGACTGGGATGGGAGCTCTGGTGCCTCTAGGGCAGCGGGCAACTTCTGTGCCCTTCCTAACAGTCAAAAGGATGCCCTATGTCTCCGCCATTGGCTGAGGTATACAGTTGTGAGGTGTTTTTGTATTTAGCTTTGTTTTAAGCTTTGTTTTACAACATTAAGAAAATCAGAGGGGACGGGTGCCAGAGTTTTGGGCAAGTGGTTTTATGCTCCAAAACCCGCAACGACAGCTAAGAAGCCCGAGACTGCAGCTCTTTCCAATGCCCCTGCGCAAGCACAGCTCTGTCCTTTCTGCCACCGGGAAGAATTTGCAGCCTGACTGGAGAGAACTAGAAAAGGCCGTGGAACCAAGTAGACTTGAAGGCACTTCAGCCTTCTGTACTGTTTTGTTTGGAGTTTGCACCTCAGAGCGTCACACTGAGTTACTGCCTCAGCCCTTCCTTCCTTCCTTCCTTCCTTCCTTCCTTCCTTCCTTCCTTCCTTCCTTCCTTCCTCTCTCTCTCTCTCTCTCTCTCTCTCTCTCTCTCTCTCTCTCTCTTTTTCTATTTGGAGACAGGATCTCACTATGCAATTCAGGCTGGCCTTCAACTTGGAAAAGTTCTTCTGCCTCAGCCTTCCAAGTGCTGGGATTAAAAGCCTGCACCACCAAGCCCAGTCTCATTTTTAATTGAGACAGGGTCTTACTGAATGACTGGGCTAGGCTCAAATTTGAGATCCTCCTGCCTCAGGCTTCCCAAGTGCTGGATCACAGGTGTGCACCACCGCGTCAGCTCTGACTGCACCACCAGCTGCTTTCTACTCAGTGACGAAGCCATGTTGTGCAAGTTGCCTAGACCTGCAGAGTTCAATTTTCTCATCTCATAAATAGGGGATAATGGATTGTTGTGAGGATTAGATCCCTGCGTGCATGGGTACACAGTAGGTGCTCAGTGATGCTTTGCTATAATTATTTTTACGAGTCAGAGAACGGGTTAGCCGGGTTCTAGGGCCTGGAAAGTGTGTGTAAATCTGCCGCCATGCTGGGTAGTTGGCCTGAGTGTTCCCATAGCTGTTCTGAGACCAAAACAAAGGTCTTTTCTCCTCCTACTGGCTGCCTTCTCTTCGAGACAGGTCTCGGCAGGGAGACGTTAGGTCACGCCTGGAGCGGTACAAGCATGTGACCCTCCGTGCGGTATTCTTCCCTAGATGTCAGTGAGTGAATAAAGAGCAAGCTCAGGGAACCAGAGAGGGACCCTTTCAGTGATAAACATGGTGACAAGACTGCTTCCCAGCCTAGGCTTTGGAACCGAGTGGCACTGGCTCCGCAGAGGAAGCTCCCTGCTCCTGTGGGTCCGGCTTCGGCCTCAGCTGCTACGGCCACCAGGACTCACTCCTTCTCCAAGGGACGTTGGTCAACGCCTGGAGACACTTTTGGTTGTCATAACTAGGAGGATGTTCCTGGCGCTTCCTGGGCAGAGGCCAAGGATGCTGCTAAAATCCCACACTGCGTAGGACAGCTCCCCAAGCAGACTTCTCTGGCCCCAAGTGTCAATCATGCCAATCTGAAATACCCTGATCTAGAGGGAAGTAGATCTAGAGAATCACAGCCCACAACCACTGATCCTGTCCTGGGTTTCTTGACAGATGTCTAAGCAGAACGTTCAAGGCCCCGGGAGGTGACGTGACGGTGACGTGTCCAAGGTCATCTCGCTGTCAGCGCCATGGTCTCTCACTTCAAAGCACCTTCTCTGTTGGAGACCAGCCTCCTTGAGGTTTTCTGGGAGTCGAGGTTTATAGCTACTCTTTAAAATAAGACCTTCAAAGGACAACCTGAGCCACAAGAAAGAGGCTCAGGCTTTCCCCTGCCTTGTGAGCTGCTCACGGCAGAACCCTTTGCTGCCTCTCCAGCCCAGTGCTGAGCTGATCCCGCCCGTCTGGACTCCGGAGCCAGCACACAAGCCCGGTCAGGTTCTACCCGGATTGGTCCTTTGGCCACACAGTCTCTTGATGGCTCTGTCTCCAGCGCCCTACCCCCATGCTGTCCTCCACCTTTGCCTTTGTTCACAGATTCCCTAAGTGCGGTACCCATCCTCCCCAGGTATAGCAGTGATGCATGGGGAGAGAAGGGTGACTATTGTTTGTTTCAACACCTAGATATTTATCGTCATGTGTATTAGTGAAAAGGAAACTAGTAAGCAATACCATGATATAGTGTGTCCCTTTTAAACAGACGTATTTAAATCTTAAAAGTAGTCCAGTAATATATTATGCAAATGTAATGCAGGTTGTGGTCACACAGAATAAACATCATGGAGGTGGTGGTGTGCATAGACGTGAAGTGTGTTTTTGGCAGTGCTACAGAGTTGGACGTAGCGTCTTGTTATGTATCCGAGGCTGGCCTAGAACTTGCGGTCTTCCTGAGTAGCTGGGATGACAAGCGTGTGTAGGTATGCCTTGTACAACATCTTTTCTCAAGCTTTTTCCCTGTGTCGACGTCTTTCTCCCTGCCAGGTGTCTCTGTCCTCTCCCTCAGCGAGCCCCAGTGTTCCTCATTTCTGACGACTCAGCTCGGGCCTCTGTTCCTGCAGAAGCATCTCCACCCACTTCCAGCAGTCCAACGTCTCCTGTGAGCCCAGAGCTAAGCCACCTGGGCTAGTGGCTGCCTTGCAGAGGAGAGGCTACGAGGAGCGGCGAGACACAAAGCCCTGCTCTCCACCACGAAGTTTCCAGCTCACCCCATCCTGAGCCAAGAGCTCTGACCAGCCCCGGGCCTCTGTGACAAGCCAGGGCACGAGAGTCCCGGAGCTCAGTCTCCACACGCACCCTGGAGGGCACCATGCGCCACCAGCCTGCCGCGAGGTGCCAGAAAGTCTCTGTCTTTGGGCCTGGCCCCCCTGGCTCTGTTTAAATTTGGCCAGGTTGGTTCTCTCAGCTGAGCTTTGGTCTTCTGTCTGCACTGAGGGCAGGGGAGTAGAGCCCAGCCCCACAGGCCAGCATGAGTTTTGAGCTAAGTGAGAGGCTGAGGAAGGAGAGCTGTGCAAGCTGTCAGGCACTGCTGAGCCAGTGGAAGGGATCCCTGTTTTTAGACTCCCAAATAGGTGCATGTGCTGTTCTGGGGTTTTTGGAACGATGCTGCGCAACCAGAATAACCAGATTGCACACTGCACATCTGTACGCATGTGCGTGCACATACGTACACGCCCTGGCTGGAGAATGTGGCTCTCGGGCCTCCTTGAGATGCTTTGAGATCCAGCTCACACAGGCAGCTTGCAGAGGGTATCAGGACTCTGCCCTTAGAAGGCAAAGCCCAACAGGACAGAGAGGACCCGGAAACGGGTTGCTGCTTGGTGACAGGGGGCGGAGGCCGTGTCTGTGGGCTCACAGGGAGCCCTTTTTTTTTGTATATATTTAGGGTTTTTTTGGTTGTTTGTTCATTTGTTTTTTGCCTTTTTGAGACAGGGTCTCACTATGCAGTTCAGACTGGCCTTGAGCTCACTTTTGTAGCCCAGGCTGGTCTCACACTTGCACCAATCGATCCTCCTGCCTCAGCCTCCCAAGTGCTGGGATTACAGGCATGCACCACCATGCCCGGCCTTTATATATATTTAGTATGGGGTCTATAGGGTCTCACTACATAAATCAGACTCATAGTGATTCTCTTGTTTTTAGCCTCCCAAGTGCTGCGATTACAGGCATGCACCAGTCTCAGTCCTATCTCAGCACACTCAGGAGGTGAGGATCAAACCCCAGCCAAAACATTCTGCCAAAACAGGCACTTTAGTTTGCTGAGCTGTCTGGCTGGCCCCAATCACATATTTATTTATTTATCTATTTTTTTAAAAAAAATTATGTGTTTGGTATAGGGTCTCACTGTGAAACTCAGACTTGCAGTGATCTTCCTGTCTCATCCTCCCAAGCACTGGGATTACAGGTGTGTACCATGCCCAGTCTCAGCTGCCCTGGGAATGGGGCTGGCACAGCAAGCCAAAGATCAAACCCCAGCCACTGACCTCTGCCTAAGCAGGTGCTTTCGTCCACTGAGCCATCTGGCTGGCCTCAACAGGGAGCCTTTCAACATGGATGATCCACCTGCAAACAAGCCATTCCACACAGGGCATCCAGACCCCCACGCAGCAAGTCACAGGATAGCGTGGAAGTGGAAGCCCAGACAGCCCCCAAATCCCAGGATTCATGCTCACTGCAAGACACTTGAGGAGGAGGTTGCATGAGGTTGCAAGAGAGCCCAGTGTGAACACGTACACTTGGAATTACACCTAGGTAGGAAGAGTACATGCTGGAGCTCAGCCTGAGCTACGCACCAACATCAGGTCTGAAAAATAACCAACAAAAGAAAGAGCTGACAGATGTGGTGGTGCACCCCTATAATCCAGCACTTGGGAGGCTGATGCAGGAGGATCACCATGAGTTCAAGCCCAACCTAGGCTCCATAGTGAGTTCAAAGTCAACCTGCACTACATAGTGAGAACCTGGCTCGAAAAGAGGAAGAAGAAAGAAGAGGAGGAAGAAGAGGAGGAGGAGGAAGAGAAGGAAGAGGAGGAAGAGAAAGAGAAAAAGATTCATAAGAAAAATATATAATATCTCTCACAATTTTGTTTGCTTGCTTGTTTTTATTCTGTATGGGGATTGGACCCATGGCCTTTGCACTGAGCTGCATCCCTAGCATTTTTTTCTGGACAGCATCTTGCTAGCTCACTAAATTGCCCAGAATGGGCTTGACCTTGTGATGCTCCTGCCTCAGCCTATAGGGATACAGATGCGTGGCCCCCATACCAGGCCTCAACAACACCTGAGCCTCCCAGCATCTCCTCCACTGTGGAGCAGAGAGGTGCATACAGCTGAAATATTCGAGGTCAAAACCAGGATGCTCTGACAGCCTCAGACAGTCACAGAGCACCGGCCTAAGTCCCATACAGGGCTCCGAGGTCTGGACGTCACACTGTGTGCTCCTCTGACACATGGGTTTGGCAGAGCAGCCGTGGGGAGGCCTGCGCAGGAGAGGACAAAGACACCAGGCATGGAGCCAGTGCCACGGCAGACCCACAGCAGCCATCCCAGACCAGAAGAGACAGACCTGATTCCATGACTTCGCTCTCTGCAGTATTTTTGGGTTCCTACATTTCACAGCATCCCATGCACTCTCTGAGTAAGTCTAGTGTCTAGACTGGCCTGGAACTCCGAGATGCTTCTGCCTCAGCCTCCAGAGTGCTGGGATCATAGGTGTAGACCCTTAAACCCAGCTCAAAGCCTTCTCTGTCTCCAAATCCCAGTCATGGAGTAGAGACTCAGAGAACCAGTGCTGAGGGACTGGAAAGGGGTTCTGTCTGCCTGCAGAAGAGCTGGGAGGGGGGGCTGGGGTGTCAACAGGTGCCACGTGCCTCAAACCTGCTCTCAGAGTTGCAGATAGCTTTAATGTAGAGCTCACTCATGCAGTCGATTTGATTTGGGCTTTAGCACTAGGACTAAGCTCTTTCTCTAAAATTCATCATAGTACTAGGCAGTAACATATGCTGGATGGGAAAGATGTACACACACAAACGTAAGTTAAGGAATACGATGAAAAATAAGCACTCACAAGCCACCCCTTGCAGGGGGCTGGAGCACACCTAGGCTGTCCGCATCCGCCTGGGGGCGCTGTTGCCACCTCGGGCCGGAGCACCGCCTGAGTCTGAGCCCACAGTCTTTGTCCTCAAGGGTCTGCTCTACACATTGCTCCCTGTTTTTGTAGTCTTACTCCGAAAGTATACTATAAGAAAAGATCATTTCATTACTTTCTCTTGTTTTGTGCTTCATAAAAAAAGATATCATATTCCAGTCTTAAGCTTTATTGAGGTCTACTTGCGTGCTGAAAGTTGTGCTTACATAATGCGTCTACCTTGATGGATTTGAGCATGTGCGAAGGATGCGCCCTCGCTGCAGCTTTGCTTCTTTCTTAAAGCTGAACAGTAAGTATTCCATTATGTGCAGCTTGCTCGCTTTCCTCATTGTTTCCATCTTATTGAGTGTTGCTTTGCATTCCTATGTGTTCACCTCTGGGTAGTATTCCACTATATTTACCTACTAGTCCATGAACAGCATGTGGATTTCCAGTTTGTACCATTTTTTGTCATGAGATGGTGCTATGAACATTCTTGTAGCACTCAGGGGCAGGGCCTCATCTTCAGTGGATATGCAGAACTTGATTGCTGGCTTGTACAGGCTCTGAACATTCATGTGGGGAGCTGAAGTGTATTCTTGGCTTGGAACCTGCTGTCAGGGACCTGGCGCGGCCTCGCTCTCACGGTCCCCAGCCAAGCTGCCCCAGTGGGCTCCGTTTCCCGAACACTGACTCACGGGGCCCTTCCTTCTCTCCAGGGCTTTGCCTGTGCTGGTCCCTGGCCTGTGGTGTGCCTCTTGACCTATTTCCATCTCCTTAGGGCGGGAGATATAGCTAGCTCAGAGGCGCAGTGCCTGTCTGGCAAACACAGGGTCCTGAGTTCCATTCCCAGCAATAAACAATAAACAACCTAGATGGGACTCGTAGTGACCGGCCTGTTTACAGCCTCCCAAGAGCTGGGATTATAGGCGCATGCCACCATGCCCAGTCTCAATTGCGAGCTCAGCATGCCCCATAGGTGGAATCGGCATGGCAGGCCCTGGGATCACGCTATAATCCGCTGGTCCCTGGTCCCTGCTATAATCCACTGAGCTATAAGCCCTGCCTCCCTTCCCACGGCCAGCGTGTTCTGCGCCTCCCCTCATTTTGTCTGGGTTTCCAGAGGAAAGGGCCGGCGTGGCGTCCCAGCTTGGGTGTCTCCTGTCTCTCATTTTCTGCAAGCTCCTCTTGACATTACCCGTGGGGAGCAGCTACGATGACTGTCACACACAGCAGAACAAGTGACCTCTTAGAGAAATGCAGGGACTTGTGTGCCTGGAGCTCTGGGGCAGGTGTGGGGCAGATTCAGGAGTTACCTGTCCCCACTGCCAAGATCCCAGACACCAGCTCTCCAACTAGGGCACCCCTCACTGCTATGTAAGGCACTCTGTGAGCAGGACTCGGTTACAGCAGCCCTAGAAAACTACTACAGGAGAGGAAGGACCCATGCGACTGTGGTAATCACCCTCGATATTTAGTTTTCAAGGAACTCGATATAATTGCATTCAAAAAAGTAATGTTCCTGGGAGAAAAAGAACACACAGTCGCTTATCGGGAGGCCATTCTGATGGGCGATACATGCATGTTTCCAAACAGCTGGTGCCTTGTAAAGGAGCTGCTGTCAACAGGATATTCCTGTTGGCATGGGACTGGGTATTTGCCTAAAGCAACAGCACCCTTTTTCTGCAACAGTCAACCTATACAAACAAGGAAATATCGCTGGAGAAATTAGCAAATGCGTACATCATAGAAAATCCCCCAGACATGAACGTGGACAAGAGCAGCTGAGGAGTGACAAAAGACAGCTGGCAAACACAGAAGCTGGCCCTTTGAAACGTCTGACATTTCCCTGGAAAAGTTTATGCTCAGGTATTTTTAAAAGCATGGAATGGTGGAGCTGCCAGGAAGTCTAGAGATAATCCACTCCATCTCCCCACTCTGCTGGTTGAGGAACTACACCCAGGGAGGGGCAGGGGTCCATCCAAGGTCACAGGTGACGAGGGGGGCTGCCAGACTCCAGAACCCCACTTTTCCGACCTCTTCCCCCAGTGAGTCCTTCCCTCTCTATCATTTTTTTCTTCTTTCATTTCTCCACATTGGCTGAATTCTAGCTGAAGTAAGTGCATTAAAAGGAAATCACACACACAGTGCCTAACAGGTAAGTCATGACTACTCTTTGTCTCTGGGATTTTTGCAGGATGGTCTTATTGCTCTGTCTCACTGACCTGGGAGTGTCTGAGAATTATTCAAATTTATGCTAAGGAAGCTGGTAGGCAGGATGACAACCATTCCCCCCAAAGTCTGATCTATTACCTCATGGGAAAACTCACCACCCTGGCAGAGCCTTCTCTCCTGGGCCCTCTCCATCTCCAAGAAAACTTCTGAGGGGCCCCTTACACCTTTAGTGACACACAGCCTGGGGAACGTGGAGGGCAGCTGTGGCAGCATCCCAGGCACACCACACAGACACACTGAGCACTCACGCTGCTGCACCCACACACGCTGAACACGTGCTCCACACGCACAGCACCCAGCCCAGACAGCACGTGGCCACGAGGCCTCTGAGAGGTGAAGCAAGCTCCTGGGAAAAACAAATTGTGGGCTTCGGGGTAAGAGGAAGAACTTCGCCCCTTCGACCCTGTCCTGACATTAGCCCAGATTCCTAACTTCTCCAAGGTTCAATGCCACCCTCTGACAGCAGGCTCTCAGCAGACTGTGGTGAGATGGTGCCCATAGGCTGTGTGGCCCTGTGCTGCCCACTGAGTGCCTGTCCACGTTACTTCTGTGTGAACTGCTGCCTGCCTGGGCCTCTGCTTGCTCTCTGCTGGCGGAACTGCAGACAGCAAAAGACCCAAGAGCCTTGAGTCTGTCTCCCTGGCTCCCCTCTCCACCCCTTGCCCTCTAACATGATCTTGCTGAGCTGCCAGTCTCTCCGTCTTCCTTCCACAAGAAGCTCCTCTGGCTGCCCTTCTCTTCTAGGATGAAATCCAAACTCCTTGCCTTGGCACATGAGTCCCACATCGTCAGGCACCTGGCGGCCCATGTGACTGCACCTCGCAATTTGCATATCTCTTTCTGAACATCATCCCACTGAACACTCCTCCCTTCTTTGCACATACTCTTCCCCACCTCCTGAGATGTCCTTTCTCCTGTGAGGCAGCTCAGCAGTGCCCTTAAGTGTGGTCCCTAAACTACAGCTTCAGTATCACCAGCAACTTAAAACTGCCAAGTCTTGGCATCTCCTGCAGGCTGACTGAATCAGAACCGCTGCACCCCGGAGCCGGCACACTGCTTAGGCTAGCCCTCCGGCTGACACGTGTTTAAGTTTAAGACCATCTGGCTGGTGAAGGACTTATCAGCCGTGCTCAGGTATTATCTGTTTAGGTATAATCCCAGCTCCTTGCTACACTTTGCAGAAAGATTGCTTCCTCCTCGGTCAGATCTCCTCAAAAGGCTCCTACAGCTCAGAACGCATTGCACAGCGTTTATCACATCCAATGTGTCTCTTTACAGCTCTGTTCCCAATATTCGGGGGGCCATCACACTTAATTCTGTATCTGCCCCCATGCCCAGCATATAGGCCTGGAATGTGATGGCTGCAATGTACCGTCCATGGTTGAAAACATCCACTGGCGGTTTTGGACTGTTTCCCTGTGGATAAGGGGGACTGGTGAACAGTCACAACGAATCTTAGAGAAATAAGGTGACTTGTTAATGAGGTGTGGGGCTCCGGACTGAGACCTCGGCTTTACATTGCTGAAGACAGTGCTCATGCCTCAGATAGACGGCCACACACACAGCACAGCCCCTGAACGCCACCCCCCAAAGCCCTGTGCACAGAACACCCACATACAACCACACACACACAGCTGCAAAGCCCATGTGCAGATGCCCCCCTCTTTGGGACCATGCCGATCCCTTTGCCTGCTGGCTCCATGCTCAGGTAGCTGGTCCTGGCTGTGGCTAATCTTGACCCACGCAACCCTCTCTCCATTGCTAGCCAAGCTCACACCCTGTTCTGTCCCCTGAAGACACAGTGCCCTGTGTGAAACCAGATCACAGGGGCCAGCACACTGCATTTCCCTTGCAAGGCCTCAGCTTTCTCACCTGTAAAACCGCAGGGCCACGGTCTCTTACTCAATGCTTTCCAGGCTGCAGGGCTCTCGGGGTTCAGAATGTTTCAGATTTTAGAACTGTAGCAAGTGCATGTACCATGTGTTAACACCCTACTGGGGCAGCATCCCAATAATCAAATGCATTACTATCTGTGCAGCGAAAGTGCAAATATGCACACCAAGTGGGACAAGCAGATTTATATCATTCCAGACTGATTTTTTTTTTTTTT
Source organism: Capromys pilorides (assembly GCA_004027915.1). NCBI lineage: Eukaryota > Metazoa > Chordata > Mammalia > Rodentia > Capromyidae > Capromys > Capromys pilorides. Next base: position 11,805 of record PVKN010026023.1, read on the forward strand.
TTTCTGAACTGGTCTTTACCACTGGACAAGTCACAGAGGGTTTTCAGTTTTCTCTGTTCTTTCAGGAATGTAGAATTTCAGATGCTGGGATCGCACGTGCCCTGGAGGGCCCCTGCTGGTGCTAAATGCACACAGGCTGTGCACCCAAAGCCCTTGGAGGCTGCGGCTGGGAGTGCGGCGGGCTCTTCCCTGCTGCCTCGCCTTTCCCAGTCCTGCTTTCTCTCAGGCCCCTGCCACACCATCTTCCTGGGCTTCCCTAGTGTGCTTTTCCCGGCCATCCTCACATCTTCCTGTGTCATACGCTCCCCTGACATGAAGTCGCCCGCCTGTAGCTAATCTTGCAGTGGAGAAGTTAGGGGACCTGCTTCTTGGTAGGCGGGTCTGGACCCTGTCATTCCTTTATTAACTCCCTTGTAAAAGCAGGACCTCCCCTGAGCCAGGGACCCTTTGCCTATAACGACGAGTGGGACCCTGTTCCTAGGAGAAAGCCCACCCCAGCAGCCCTCTCCGCTGATGGGCGGCCAATCCAGAGAAGCGCAAGCCATGAGCCAGCTCCACCTATCTGCTTGTCCTCTAGGGACGTCCAGCACAGTCCCTCCGGGGCCTCCCACTCCTCAGGCCCTGGGATCAGTGCCGCTGGAAGGTACACAGCGTGGAAGAGCAGCGCCAGGGGCCCTGGGTCACTGCGTCAGCCCGCCCGCCCGCAGAGCGTCGTGTTTCTGCTGTGAGGAAACCTCGGGGCAGAATGGGAAAGGCCCTGCCCTGACGGAGCCATCATTATGTGGGTCCAATTCCGAGGACGCCACGTGGGTAGTCAGGCCTCTGCTGTTATTTCGGCCTCAGGGGTGAAAACATCCGAACAGTGGAATCTTTTAATGTTCCTGGCTCCAGTCTCGGAATGCGCAGACTTTGGCCTCACCGTTGTTTGTCTCTGTCTCTCACCACCCCTAGCAGAAGGGCCTCCGGAGGCGCGCGTCTCTCCTTCCCTCCGCCCTGGCCGGTTCACAGCTGGCGCCCTCCCCACCGCCCTGGCAGGTGCCTACTGCCTAGACAGCCGGGGAGCCTGGGCACCTGCTGGGGGCGCAGCTCGCGGGGCACGCACGCAGCCTGCCTGGGCCGAACTGGCAGGCCAGCCTGGGGTTCCCCAGGGCGCAGGGCGAGGAGAGGCCTCTGGGCGCGGGAGCGGCGGGCGCTGACCCGGCCGCTTGCGCCCCTCGTGGGCTGGCGGGAACTGCAGGCCCCGGCCCTAGGTTACCACGATTGTTGATTTCTCTGGCTTTGATGAGGCGGGCGTCTTCAGAGGAATGCAGACCTGTCTGCACCCGAAAACCAAAAGCCGGTCCAAGGGGCGGGACCACGCGGCTGGCAGGGAGGCCGCACCTCACCCGGGCGGACATGGGCACCTGCAAAGTGGGCACTGGGGCGGGGCCAGGACCCGAGCCAGCCGCCCTGCTTTCCCACGTGCGCAGGCGCGGGCGCCCGGGGACCCTGCGTCCCGTACGGGGCACAGGAAAGTACCGTGGGACAGAGAACTGGGGACTCCCCCTTCGGTGTGCAAAGACAGTGCCAGGAGACAGCTGCTCCTGGGAACCCAGGTGCGACCTTTCAGGGGTTCCAAAAACGAGCCCCGAGAATCGTCAGAGCCCTTGCCTCTGCTCCCTGGCGTCGCCGCCCACACTGACCTAGCGCTACGGCTCCTGGGTGCGTGGGGCTAACGAGCTGGTGCAGTGCGCTCCTAATCAGCGCCAGTTTTGGGAGAGTCAGTGTTTTTAAAACATGTATCTTCTTATATTTTCTCTCTCTCTCTCTCTTTTTTTTTTATGGTCCGCTCAGTTTGCCCTGGCACAGCATGTGGTGTCTGGGATCAAACCGCGGTCCCTGCAGCAGACTAAGCTTCCCTAAGCAGGTGCTTTAGACCACTGAGCCATCCCACCGGCCCCTATCTCCTGGTTTAATAGAATAGAACATATTATAATTGCTTTCCCTCTCTCTCTCTCTCCCCCCCCCCGTCTGTCTCTGTCTCTGTCTCTCTCTGTCTCTGTCTCCTCTGTCTCTCTGTCACGCTACCTGAACATTTAAAAGACACAATGATTTCTATTGCCCTATTCTCCCAACTTGCCTCGCGTCCTTCCTGCTCCA
>PVKN010026024.1:0-13959 GCA_004027915.1 Capromys pilorides
GGAATGGTTGCTTTCACAGCATTGCGGAGGGTGCACTGAGAAAGAAATTCAAAGATGGGGAATCAGGGATCCTAAGGTGGAAAGAAGGGAGGATAGCGGGGTGTGAGAGAAAGAGTGAAAGAGGAAGAACTAATAGAATTCCTTGACTGTTTGAAGTATTAGGGGTGAGGACTGTGTGAGAAAGCCTGGGCTCTTAGGTCATTGAATTTGACCACTTGGTGGCATTAATACTGACAGAAAATGAAAAAAAGAAAAACAAATATAGGAAACAAAATTAAGTTTGGGAATTAAACTGAAGTGGAGATAAGTGGATGATTATTTCTAAGACTGGTCTTAATGATTGCTCTGCTTTGGATCTTACTCCTATGCATACCCTACAAGGCCGTGTATTGAAGCTTTGGTCCTCAGGGTATAGCATTACTAGGAAGCACTGCGTTGTCCACCAGAGGTGGATTAGTAACTGGAGGTTATGCCACGGAAGGCACACTCTGAAAGGGGCCACTGGAACCATGGCTCTTGGCTTCATAGCAGCCACAAGGTAAGCAGATTCTACCGCCCCATGCTCCCCCCATGATGTTCTCCCTTGCCATCAGGCCCAGAGTGACAGGCCAACCAACCACCAACTGAATCTTCCCAAACCATGAGTCAAGATAAACCTTTCTGCCTTTTTTTCCATGTTAGGAATAAAATCCAGGTCTGTATGTTGGGGAGTGCTCTCCCACTGAGCTACAATCCCAGACCCCCTGACTCCTTTTTAAGTTGATTATTTCCATTCTTTTGTTTCAGGAAGAAAAAATTCATTCCCTGAGTAATAAAATGTTACTTATTAGAGTTTAGACTTTTAAGTACTAGGTGAGAAATTGAAGCTGGCTTGATGGGAGATTACCAACTAGGTGAGTTCTCATTTTCCATTTCAGTCAGTGTCTTTGATAATACCATCCAGTTGGTAACTGTATATGTAAGACATAGTAGTGGTAAAGTATTATTAATGTATTACAGTTCACACATTTAAGTGCCTGGTGGGAACTCCAGAGTAGAATGGGAGGAGACAACCAGGAGGAAGTGACGTTCCATCTTTCTATGTGTGCTGTTCCTTTGATAGTAGTTATTTTTGTCCCATGCAACAATTTGGTGGCAACGAACTTGCCTCCCTCCCCACTTACCCAGAAGTAAAATCTCATTGTTCCTAAGTGAATACATGGATACTGTCTTGGTTTCCGGTGCTATTAAAAGTTCTTCCTACCTTAATCTTTTGTTAGTCAAAAGTCCATCTGTATAAGCCCTCTATGTATTTACTTTCCCTTCTTCCTTATTCTTAAAATTTTCCACAGCAGCTACTTGAGATGACATGATATGATTCAATTAGTTGGCTCAGGAGAGAATTTTACTCCACAAAATCCAGAATAGGAAGGAATACTCGGATTCCTGTCCTGTCCACAGAGAAGGAGGCAATGTCACCAGAAGGACAAGCTGCCATCACCAGCCTCCTGATCCTCTGGCTCTCCAAACCAGAACCTGAAGCCTCAGACCTGAGAGATGGGACCTCTCACCCACAGACTGGGAATAATATATTCATTCTTTGTTCACTGTTTCCAGCTTTATGTGGTTTATGAGGCATTATATAAAACCTCTGCACCAATAATAATAGAATATGACAAATAGCAAGTTTTAAAAAGAGCACTGTCAAAGAAATTTAGAGTTTAGCTTAAAGTGTTTCAACTGAATTGTGGTAAAGGTTTGCAAAAAATGAAATTTTATATATGATCAACATGAGATAAACAGAGAAAATATTGGCAACATTAATTTATCCCTGAAACATTAATTCACTCTTTTAACATGAAACATTAATTTGTTCTTTTATTTGTTAAACAAATATTTGTCAGGTTCCTGGTGATACAGCAGCAACATTAAACAGTTGCTTTTCTGAAGCTGACATTGTAAAGGGCTAAAGAATTGGAAGGACAGAAGGACATGAAGCAGTATGAGGAGTGCTGGGACCCAGGTAACCTGAGTGGTCCCCACCATCTCTGTGATTAGCTGTAAAGCATGGGGTGACATCATCCTTATATCTGCACCGCACCCCAGTGGAAGCTCAGAGAGGCCACATCCAGGATGTCACATCCTGTAGGCAGGCAGTCTGGTAGTGAAACACAGTGTTTGGAATCAAGTAAAGCAGTCCCTGAGAAAGGTCTGATAAGAAGGCATTATCATTTACGAACTGACAAATTGATCTGATTTAAAGTAAAAGTGAAGCAAAAGTTAAGAAATTGGTTATACTACTCCATTTACCTACAGATGATAAGGAATACAAGCTCCCCAAGGAAAAGAGATGCAGGAATGGATGACAGGTAAGGCAGGACCCTTTGAGATGCAAAGAGAGTGAAGTCAAACTTGATCTTCCCTTGTGACCCTGCAGTGACATCTCCAAGTCAATGTGTTGGGGTGGGGTAGGGTCCAGAGGAAACAGTACAGTAATGCTTTTCCTCCTATAGATTTTGATCTCCCTTCCCACCCTGAGAAACCTACTTATGAGCTCCCTGCACTGTTCTAGGAATTTCTGGGTTTGAAAGCTCCTGTGTTCCTTCAATGACACCTTCTTCAGATCCTACTTCCTACTATCTGGAAGGACAATGCAATCACTTGATATCCACTGATTAGCTGGATAAATGAACAACTTTCAATAATCTAAAAATCATTTTACAACCGAATACATGTCTATGCAGCTTGACGTGTTTTTGCACTTACTTGCAAGATTTCTGGCAATAGAAAGGGTGTTTCACTAGAGTACATCCTCCTTTGTCAATAAGGAGTTTTCTTTTCATAGTTTGGAAAATAAATAGAATCTGGTGGACGTAAACCTTCTTCTTACTGATTATATTAACCAAACACTCATTCATGCAATTCCTTTAACACGCTGGTACCAGAGACTTGCAGGTCCCTTTTACTGAGCTGATGTAAAGACAGAACAAATAGCTATGAGATTAAGGGTGACAACTTCCAGCCTCAAGGCCTATTTGAAATCTAGAAGTAGAGGAGCAATGACACTGATATTCTGTGTTCCTTTAAAATGTAATAATTACATTTCAATTTGATCAATATAGTATTTTTAAGTCCTTCTACATGCTAGGCTTTTGTTTGGAAAAAATAGGTTTTGCCTATAAATATAATCTAGGAAATTTTTATGAGAACTACTTACAGAACAGGGAAGAAATGAAGGCCCCAACACTCAAACCACCTTTATGTTTTTTTGGATCTTGAAATATTGGAAGAAGAGTGGCTCCTTGGATAGCTGTTATTACTACCTTGCACTGACAAAATGAAGTGCATGACTGTTGCCACTTACGTTTTGTGTTGATTGAACTAATGAAAAACACAGAGAGGAGATTAAATTGTCAAGAGCATTCCAGCAAGAAGAAGTTCAGGCAATATGAGAGGTTGCTGTTGTCTCTGTAATACAGAGCAGCGCTGAGAGGAAGAAAGAAAAACCTCCTGTGATGCATATCCTTTTGTTGCAATATGATCATAATCAGGGTTGCATTTCTGTCTTTGCGCACACATCTTGGGGAGATGACAATGTGTTTTGCCTAATGTCAGAGCAGCTGCAGCCACGTGATTGTCGCAGGGAACTGCGGCCCATGATTAAATGAATGGGTAGTGGGGCTGTTGATTTTCTGATATTAGCCCTTCCTTTCTGGCTGGTATGTCAGATCGGCTGTTATCTGGGAAAGACTTATTCATTTCATAAAAGAATGAGGTCATCGGAATGCCTCCACCCTTCCTTCACTCACAATGCTGCGACTTTTACACCCATGTCAGATGCCAAAACTCAGCGTGGGGTGGGGTCCAATGGCCCTGCTTGGACCAGGAAGCTGGTGTTTGAGGGAAGATTGATTCGAATGCTGGAGAGTGTGTGAGAGATGAAGCTGCATGAAAAAAAAAAATTACAGACATATAGAATTCTTTAATAAATTAGACTATAAGCGTTCACCCAACTCAGCCTCTTTGTATACTAATGACGAAGAGGAAATTAAAAGTTCTATGACTTTTGTTATTAAGTTAATACCCAACAAAAGAGAAATTAAAAATATTTTAAAGAAATTAAGGATTAAATGAAATGATCATTAGCTTTAATTGGTACAGCGATTTTCCACTTTGACTCCAATTATACAAGCAAGTGCTTTTCCCAAATTCTAATCTCCAATTTTTTTCTTTTTGTATGTCTCAGAAAAAGAAAAAAATAAATTGAAGTGGACTTTTTCTTTCTTGTTCTACTTAGTACAGTTTCTAATGTTTCTCCAGTGCACAGAACAGTGCCTTGCACATGGTGAGGGGACAACCTCTTTTTATGAATGAATGAATGAATGAATGAATGAATGAATGAATGATTGAGTGATTGATTGAGTGAGTGAGTGAATGAGTGAATGAATTAATTTTTTAAAAAGTTATCTCCTTCTTTTCTAGGCATTTGAATCCACTGGCATCTTCATTCCCAATGAAGCTACAGGTTGATAAATGAAATAATACACTTGTGTTAATTAGTAGCATGCAAAGTAGAAAGTAAGCACCACTATAACTTATTTTTATGTTCACTGGAACATTTATTATGTGTTACGTGTTTTAAGTGTAGTTTAGTTGTTATTAAAGCCTCCACAAAATGGTAAGAATTATCATCCTCACTTTCATTGGAAGAGAATAGGTATGTGTGAGCCACAAATTAGCAGTTTTAGACAGAGGTAGCAAAAAGATACAAAGCAGTTCTGTCATTTGCCAATGTAGTATGCCATCTTTCACCAATTTATTGGGAGTAAAATAATTATTATATTAATATCTAATGCTTATAGCACACAGATACACACACAAATAGTAACTTAACTTTCACATCAACATAAGTGGGTAGGTATTATCACTATTTTACATATAGGAAGAACTAAAACTATCCAGAATATTTTTATGAAACAGCAGCATGTGAAGTATATAAATGCTAGAGAGGCTGTGGGGAGAAAGGAAGCCGTTGCTGCTGGTGGGAGTGCAGGCTGGTGTAACTTCTGTGGAAGTCAGTGTGGAGCTTCCTTAAAAGGCTGGGACTGGAAGTCCCATTTAAGCCAGATATTTCCCTCCTAGGTCTTTTTCCAAAAGAATGGAAACCACACCACAGCGATATATGCACATCCATGTTTATAGAAGCATAATTTATCATAGCTAAACCTTAGAAACAACCAAAAATGCCCATGAACTGAGGAATGGATGAAAAGATGTAATAGTTTTATCCAATGGAGTATTACTCTGCTATAAAAAGATAAATTCAAGGCTTTTATAGATAAGTGGATGCAGCTAGAGACTATTGTTTAGTAAAATAAATCAGACCCACATGTGTGAACTTCTTAGTCTTACTAGTGTGACAACCTGAAAGAGTAAATAAAATTTGAAAGTTATAATAAATATTATAAAATGGAAAGAATTTGTTCAATGGGCGGTAGAAGCTGGTATTAGAAAAAGGACAAAAGAGAGAAGGGACCTGATACATTTCTGTATATATGCAGGATAGTTTGGACAATTGTACAGACAATTTGTACTGGTCTTTTGAAAGGAACAGTTAATACCTAAATTCTTTTTCTTTTATTCTTATTTTTTTATTTTAAATTGTTATAACTTTTGTTGTTGTCATTTTTTAAACCAATTTTGCACATTTATATATGGTAACCTAAATAACTAACTTGAAGATAACATCATGCAGTACATCAACCATTGTTGAATTTCTATTACTTTGTTTAGTGAAATTTTATATCATTTTTATTCTTTTTCTTTTATTACTATTTTGTATTCTTTAAAAAATAAAAAAACATAATCAGAATCTAAGTGTTTAGGAACAAGTAAGTGTCAAGAATTTAGAAGGGAATCAGACCTGGTGGTTCTAATCCCAGCACTTAGGATGGTGAGGCAGGAGGATCACCCTCAATTCAAAGACAGTTTGGGATACATAGTAGAATTCTTGTCTAAAAAACCAAAAGGAAAAAATATTGGGAAGAGTCTGAGATTTTACTACTTGTAATCTGTTACAGTTTATGTCTAGATGTCCCCACAAAGTTTCATGCAGCCATGCGGCACACTTCTGGAGTTTGTGACTGACTCACGCTGGGGTTGGTGGTGTGAGGGCTGCACCCGCTGTACTGTAGTCAGCATCCAACATGAGCTAGAGGAAGAGGCTGGTCTGCCTCCTTCTCAGCCCTTTCACTCTGCTGCCTTTGCTGTCTCCAGCTGCCGTCAGTGGCTAACCCTCTGCCTGCCTTGGAGCCAGTGCCTTACAGACTGAAACTTCCACACTGGGAGCTAAGTAAACCTTCTTCCCTTAATTGTGGGCACCACATATTTTGTCTCAGCAATGAGAGGAAAAATAACTGTGACACAAGCTGACAAGCTAGTGTGCTCTAGTTTTATGGATGCTGGTGGAAGGCTGAACTCCTGGGTGAAAGGACAAAGAATTCAGGACAAAGAGTAGTAAATACATTGCGGGAGCTTTTTAAAATGCTAACTCCCTGCTTACTGATTCCCACACTCTACTGAGAAGTGGGCCAGGTGATAGAGGCACTTGAGGGGGAGGATGTTACAGGAGAGAAAAACTTTAAATTTAGGGAATTTAAAGTTTTATAATCATACTTAGGTGTTTTTGAAGAGTGAGACATTATCTTTATTTTCTAAGACTGTGCTACAAACCTCTTTGGAACCAGAGTGCAGAGCAAAACTGGTGAGTTGCTCTGGTCACAAGGCATGCAAAAGCGTGCAGAGAGTATCCAGGTACTAGGTTGGAGGAAAGTCATCCAGGAGAAGGAAAAGCACAAAATAATCCAAGAGCAGTGGGGAGGTAATGCAGAGCACGCGTGGTGAGTAGTAGGCAGCTGAATGCTTTGAGGGAAGGGCTCAAGAAAAGAAGCTAAAAATATAACTGGAAAGTCAGTGGAGGCCAAAGGAGCCCTTTAAGCATTTGAACAGAAGAATTTTTAGAAATTTTTTACATTCATCTTACCCTAGTTATGCCAAAAGATTTGCCATTTTATTAGGCAAGTCAGGCACTAGTTCATGGAGTAGCGTTTTCTTCAAAAGGTATCTCTGTTTTTAGGAAGGGCTTACTTCTTCCTCTGAGACAGGATACATCTTCACAGGATTTAAGACTGTCCTTCCTGGATGTATAAGGCAATGTTACAATCATGCCCACTTACACAGGATGAGGGTGGCATAGTGACAACCTGAAATGCATCTTAGTGGATTAGAGGCACAAAGCCTTCGCTTTGAGGCCTGGGCATGGCTGCTGATTGCTCCCGCTCTGCCAACTGTCCTTCCAGAATGCAATCTGCAGATGGAGGCAGTACGGATCGTCAAGCCTGCAGGTGTTGATTACCTCTTTTATTCCTTGACAATATTTACAAATCTGAAGTTAATACTGAGAAAGCCAGAAAACGGGTCTGGTTTCTTGGAAAAAACCACCTAAGCACTTGGCAGAAAGTGCACAGGCAAAAGTATATTTGCTGTTGTAAATAAACTATTTTGTGCTAATTCTGGTACCCAAAATTCAGTTAAACACTCTAACTTTGGGATGTCTGCCATAAACTAAGCATTTCAATATCCTCTTTGTCAGAGTAGGAGAGAGCAAGAGTAAGGAGATGGGATATTTTCAAAGCCCTTTCCAGATCTTATGCATATGTGCTATAATATCTGTGGTAGCTTAGGCCATGATAGCTCAGGCTATTGTAACAAAGTGTCTGGGAGGAAGCAACTTAAATAACAGAAGATGATTTCTCAAAAAGCACTCTAATTTCTCTTCATCAGGAATAATCCTACTGGATCAGGGTTCCAACCTTATAACCTTATTTAACTTTTATTATGCCCTAATGATCTAATTTCTAAATATTGTCACATTTATAGTAAAGGTTTCAACATGAGTTTTGGGATGATGCAGTTCTTCACAGAGCATTCAAAATTAGTCCCCAGTCAATACTGAAAGGTTTTGGTTCTCTACTGTAGAGATGAGGAAAGTAGCTCAGGGAAGATCTAGTCAACGACACAGGCTACCTTCTAGTGACCACTGGTCAGTCCTTCTGTGTCCTAAACATTTACCAAGTGTTAGCAGCTTTGTCAAGGACATTGCATGTCTCAATGCTTCATAAATAAAAGGAAATATTTTACATTTGTTTCACAGATGCAAAAATGTGATATGGGTCATTTAAATGACTTGCCAAAGAGCGCAGTGAAAAAGTAAGATGAACCAAAGTAAGGTTGATCTTATCCCGAAGCCGGTATTTTTGTTCTGTTTCTCTGAAGCACACTTTTGGGGTAGGTCAGTTACTCATGATTCAATAATTTAATTGAAATTAATTATAAATTAGGATTCTACAAACTTTCTGAAATAATAGAAATTTGCTAATATGGAAAAAGTTCACAGAGCATTGGGTCAGGTAGTGAAATTTTAATTTATGTAAAAGGAAATGGGGTCAGCATCAAATTGATAGAGATTTGAGCCTGGAGTTCTTCATTTAAGGGTGGCCGATATGAATTTTAATGCTATGGATAAATATCAAGCTGGTGGTAGGGCTGCAGCTGGGTGGACTGGTACAATGTCTTGCTGGGTTCCTTCCTGATAAGGTTATGCTTTTCGTCTAAAGCTAAGGCTTTGTGTATGTGCGTGTTCATGGTTGTTTTTCTAACTAATTATACATATATATATATATATATATATATATATATATATATATATATCACATTCATCATAGGAGATTTGTACCTATACATGATATACTTTGATTGTCTTTTTTTGCTATTCCCTTACATTCCCTTCCATCTAGCCAAGTTGACACAATGTATCGACCAGTACAATTTCTTACAAAACTTTTTTTCCATTTTATCTTTTTTCTTTTCCTTTCTTTTCTTTCCCCCTACTCCTTCCTAAGTTTTCCTTCCCATTTGAACATTTTCTTCCTACTTCACAATATCTATGATACATTTTGTTCCTTATTTATACTTGCAAGTTCTCAACCCAGAGAAAAGTGTGATATTTAACATGTATGTCCAATTTATTTCACTTAAGAATATAGTTTCAAGGTATCTCCATTTACCTGAATATGCCTCAAATGTATCATTCTTTTTGGCTGAGTAAGGCTCTAATATGTAAAAGAAGCCACATGTGCTATGGCCAGTCTTTGGTAGATGGGTGGTTAGACTGTTTCCAAGATTTAGCTCTTACAAACTGTGCTGTTATAAACACACATATGCATATATATGGATATATTGCTGTGGCATGATCCTTCCAATTTTTTAAAGAAAATACCAAGAAAGAGAATAGCTGGGTTGTCCTGGTTACTTTTCACTCCTTGCTGGGACAAAATACTTAACGCCCCAAATTAAGAAAGGAAAGGTTCATTTAGCTCACAGTTAGTGGAGGTTTCAGTCCATACTCCACTGACTCCAAGGCAGAGCAGTACATTGCAGAAGGGAGCAGTGCATGGCGGCGGAAAACAGCAAAGCAAAGGGAGGAGATGTAGCTGCACTTCTTTTTTTATTTTTTTTGCCTTTAAACAACAGACTTTCAGTAATTTATTTCTGTTAATGACAGGAATAGTCTCTGTAAAATCAGATAATTTTATAACTGCAAATGATAAGGTAGAGCTGGATCTAGAAGAGTTAACACAGCATTATCTTGGTAATTCAGAGGGAAAAGTTAGCTGTAACCATTTATCTTTCTAAATCAAACAATGCTGAAATAAGCAAAATTTCCATAGAAAACTCTATCTGCTTCTCTCATATTTCAAGTGTAAAAATGCCTTAACAGAGAAAATTCCATTTCTGTTCAGATGATGTTACAGTAAAAGGTAGCATGTGACTTGAAGAATGCTAGCTGCACTTCTTGCAAGCCTCTCTCCCTTTCTTCTACAGTGGCTGCCATGACTGGAGCTCCTCGGAGAAAGCAGCTGTTCTGAAGATCCGAGCTCCTTGCAAGTGGCATGGCTGTGTGGATCAAGCTCCTCCAAGGAAGTGGTACATAGGATCTTACTTTAACCTCTTTATACATCCTTTAATGCTGAGTCACTCTAGAGCGGGCCCTCCCCACCTTAAGGCAGGGAGTCATTGAGCCCATCCAGCAAACTTCTGACACTTCAAGTTGACACAATATATCCACCCCCGCTTGGGTCAAGTAGACCCTCCAGTCCTAGTTTTCTGAGGAATCTCCATAATAATGGAGATTCCACAGTGGTCACACCAGTCTAGACTACCATCAGTAGTACTGAAAGGTTCCTTTTTCCCCACAACCTTGTCAGCATTTTTATTGGTTGATTTCCTGATAATAGCCATTTTTTCCAGGGTGAGATGGAATTTCATTGTTGTTTTGATTTGCATCTCAAATGACTAGTGATAAACATTTTTCATATGTTTATTTGCCATTTGAACTTTATCTGAGAAGTATGCATTCATCTCAATGCCCAATTTTGGAATGTGTCTTCAAATTTAGGGGATTTGAATTTTCCAATTCCTTATATGTTCTAAGTGTTAGTCCTTGTCTGAAAAATAGTTGATAAAATTTTTGCCCACCCTGTGGATTGTCTCTTCACTCTGTTGATGAGGTTTTTGCTGCACAAAAGCTTTTTAATAAGATCAGATCTCAGTTGTTGATTCTTTATAATATTACCTGAGTGATCAGGATTTCGTTAATAAAGTCTTGGCCTAAACCTATGTCTTCAAAAGTTCCATCTATTTTCTCTTCCAGTAAGTTTAGCATTCCTTTCTTACTGCTTAGGGCTGTCTTTGGGAACTCCACTTGTGCATGGAGCAAGAACCATCATTTTGGGAAGTTCCCTCAAAACCAATGGACTTCAGTAGTATTTGCAATCCAAGCCACACAGGATAAACTTGGAATATAAGGCCTTTTGCCTCTTTTGCTTTCATGCAAACAGAAGACATTGCATCTTGGCAACAAATTTTGCTGTTACACAGCGGGGTGAGTGGCTAGGAAGCTGCTCCTTCCCTGATCAGCCTCTAGTTTTCTTTTTTTCTTGGTTTACTGTGCTTGATAGTGGATAACTGGAACCTCTAGCAACAAGATTAGTGACTACAGTGGCAACTGTAAAGATAGCAAACAGAACAACACAACCCCTCCTGTCCCATGACCTGTGGCTTGCGACAATTAGTCAACCTTGAAGCACGGCACAGCAACAACGGAAGGTTGCACTCCCCCATAGCAGAAGAGATTGAAATGGAATGGGCAGTCTCCACAGTGGAAGCAGGATGAACATCAGCCCACAGCACTCCACTCTGCAACAAGCATTGTGAGAAGACAGGCACCAGTGGAAGTGAAACAGAAAAGGTTGTGCAAGGACTAGGAGGGGCCAATTGTTCACAAGACTGGGTGCAGCCTCAGGCTATCTCTGAATGCATCACAGCAACTGGGGCAGCAATGCAGAGCTAAACAGGGTAGGTAAGGGGTTGTGAGCAGGCTGCCAACAGTCATACAGAAAGTTGCTGACTAAAGACTCTGGCCCCAGCCCTCACATCCAGAGGCTGAGATCAGCCCCTCAATCAGCACTAGTCCTACTGCACACTTAGCAGGGTTCTCCAGCACAGATTTGGGCTCTGACTTGGGTACCACCACAGAACTGGAGGCACCCAGGGCTTTTAATTGTTTGTTTTTGTTATTGTTGTTTGTTTTGTTTTTCTTTTTTTTTTTTTGTATGTGTGTGTGTGTGTGTGTTTTTGCTATTATTTTCTTTATCCTTTTTTTCTCTTTCCTCAGTTGCCTTTCTTTTTTTTAAAGGCTTAAAATGTACTTTAATAAATGTACATTTAACATGTACATTTGATGCTGTATTACTGCTCTGTTTCTCAGAAAAACTCTAAATTTAGGTTATCAGGGATAAAGCAATAAAAAATGCACAGCACAACTACCTAAGATAGGCAAGGCTAAGAGCTACTGTCAGACCTTCAGCATGCAGCAGCCCTATTCCCAAGATTGTACTGGGCCTATCAAGAAAACTGTGAAGAGCAACATCATAAACACAAAAATGTCATTTCTGGGATTTCCTTACCCAAGGAAAACATGAAGGGAAGTTAACACAAGATTTTTTTAAAGATATACTAAAATGAAAATCTATAAGAGAAAATGTCTTTAGTACATGAAAGGGTAATATATGGGATCTAACAGAACCATGGATATGCTGTGTATGTCCTCTGTGAACATTTGCCTGAATTCTCACCTGGGAGCAAATAGAGCAATGGGGGCTAAGGTCACTGGGAGATGTCTGGTTTTTGTGATGTATGTGGCAGTGTCTCAGGGTGTGAGGGGTGTACGAAGCAAATAAAACACAGTGAACAAAAAACCCAGAATGCTTAAGGTCAGTGGGACTCTGAGGAATCATTCTGTCTTGGTTCCCCCCAGCCTTCAACAATTCATGTATTTGAAATTTTAGGAATGTGTTGCATAGAACCAATTAAACAAATCCTACAGAATTTGTTAAATATCACCCCTCCCTTGCCCTCTGCCCTCAGCATACTCCCTTAGAGTAGTATAGGCAGGGAAGGCCTAACTATTGGGAGGAATCCCTAACACTCTTTTAAGATAGAATTCTGGCTAGTCTTAAAGGGTTCCTTCTTTTAAGGGTGTCATGAAACTAGACACTGCAATGTTTTAGTATCAGTGAAGTTTGTTTGGAGCAAATTCAGCTCTAGGAGCTGCACATTTGAAAGCAGGAGGAATTCCATCGATTGCTCCAATTCCTTTCATTGTAGCAGCCTGGCCAAAGCATTCACTTGTTGGTGGTGTCAATCCCAAGGTTTCGCTGGGCATCATAGTGGCAGGTTTTGGAGAAGCTGGGGTACCAGCTGGCACTGGAGCAGGGGGCATGACACCTACACCTCATCAGCATCACCTGGTCCTCGTGGTAAGGAGCCTCCATCTCTGTCTCCAGCTTCTCACGGGCTTCCTTGATGCTGGGGTCCACCTGATCCTGCTGATGCTTCTCCATCTCAATAAATGCTTTCCAGCACATGGCATATTCATATTCAAAGGATCCAGGCTGTGCAGATCTTGCTCCTTGTGAAATTGCTGGTTCTTTATAACAAGCTTTTCTGGAAGTCTTTCATCATCTAACTGGTCCATAGGTTCTGCAGTCACAGGCCGAGGAAACATGGTTAGTAGAAAAGGCACTTCACTGCATCTGTCTAGAGCTTTCCATGCAGCTGGCTTCCCTGAGAACTCAACAATGCCTTTTCTTGAGGGTCTTCCTCGATCATCCACAATGATTACAGCCCTTTACACTTGGCCAAACATAGGAGAGACTTCTTCTAGTAGTTCACTGGACATGTACTGAAGAAGGTTTCAGACTGTAAGGGGTGCACTATGGTAGGCAAAGCGCACACAGTTGTTTTCCATGGAGAGAAATATCATGCAGCTCCACTTTGACAATCTTTGCAAGGGTTCCTGTTTCCAAGTGGATAAAGTCAAAGCCTTTATCTTTATGGATGAAAACTGCTCCGGCTTTGCCATATTTCTCAGATAGTTTCCTCATTTCCTCCTCAGTGATATAAGGGGAAGACTGCCCACAAGGAGGCGACTACATTGGATAAATGTCTTCTCTTCTGTTTTCCTAAAATTCTTCAGGTCAATAGTCAACCCTTCATTTCAGCTACTGGCCTTTTTCCCATTTGCAGGTATTGGTGGTGGCGATGGTGGCTGCTGCTGTTGCTGTTGCTGCTGGTGGTGATGCTGCTGATGCTTCCTTGGAGCATGGTTCTGCTTCTTCTAGTTAAAGGTCTTATTGCTCTACATTTTTATACCCTTAACTTGATTGAAGACAGCAAAATGCCTCCAGTTCTAACTTCTATTTTGCCAATACCAACAGTCCTCTCCACATAGGCTACCCAGGCTCCACTGTTCCAAGAAAAGAGTGTCCTGAGAAAAGACCCTCCTCAATTGTTTTTCTT
>PVKN010026025.1:0-13936 GCA_004027915.1 Capromys pilorides
TGTGTGTGTGTGTGTGTGTGTTGGGGCAGCGCACACCTAGAGATGCAGCGCTCTGTATCACTCACGCAGGCAGGAGATTGCAAGTTTTAGCCCAGCCTGCCTGGGCAGCTTAGTGACTTAGCAAGAACCATATGCACTTCAGTGTAAAAGTCATGTTCAATCCCCAGTGCCAGAAAACAAAACAACTATGTGTGTGTGTACAGAAAGAAAGGTATTTTCAGGAGTTAGCACCCATGACTGTAGTGACCAGCAAGCCCAGACTCTGCAGCGTAGCCTGGCAGACCAGAAGAACTGCAGTCATGCAGGACAAATCTGAAGGCAACCTGCCAGCAAAATCCTTTTTCCTTGTAGGCTCAGGCCTTCCACTGATTACACAAGGCCCACACGATTTATTGGCAAAACATTGGAAGTTTCAATGTTGACTGCATCTGGAAAGTGCTGTCACCAGAACATTTAGACTGCTGTTGGGTCAAATACCTGGATGCCGTGGCCTGCTCGGGCCGACACATAACATGGGCCACCCCAGACTAGGAGTCAGCCAGCGCGAGAGCCAGAGGCACCAAAGTGAGGAGCTTTGCTAGGGAATTGGAGAGCAGAGCTGAGATTTGGTGGGAAGTTGGAGGCTGAAGGTTAGACACCCTCAGGAGCCCCGCTTTGAGTCCAGGTCCCCAGAAGGGCAAAGGAAGCCAAGAGCAGGCGTGCCGAGGCTCAGAGCAGCGGAAAGCCAGCGACTCAGAGCAGGGCTCTGCGGTCCTCTGGAGGTGGGGGATGTCTCGGGTGAGAGGCTGATGAAAGCGCAGGTGAGGAGCCTCTCTGACAAAAAAGACACTCTCCCAAGTGATAGGATAAATGGACTATGGGAGAAAGCCTGATACAAGATACACGGATGCCTGGAACAACGCGCCCTCAGTTAGACTGCATAAATGTGAACGCACTCGCTCCAAGCTTAGCTATAGCCCAAGCTTTGCCTTTTTTTTTTCTTTTTTCAAGTTATGATCTACCTGTTAAAGGTCTTAGTTGGTCACTTGCATAGGGCAGCTTCACTGTAGACGTTTTACAGTTTGAGTCTCTAAAGAAGGGGAAGACTCACCCCGTTCACATGAATCAGTTTGATTTTGTCTGTGTCTTAGTTACTTTTTAGTCATTGCTGGGACAAATACCCAACACCCAAAATGAAGGAAGCAAAGGTTTATTTAGCTCACAGTTACTGGAGGTTTCAGTCCATACTCAGCTGGCTCCAAGACAGAGAGGCACAGGGCAGAGGGCAGCAGTTCATGGCGGTGGAACAATATGGTGACAGAGGCAATGGAACAACCAGGGCAGCAGAGAGCAACAGAGTGAGTCTGTCTCTCTGTCTCTCTTTATATCACATTCAGGCTCTCTGCCTCAGCCTATCTGCCTTAGGCCACACTCATAATCCCAGAAGTACTCAGACCTATAATCCCACCAGTACTAAAACACATAATCCTAGTGGATCATGAGTCAAGTGTCAACTCTAGAAGTCCCCATCCCTTGATTGCATGAGGCTTTGGGGGACAACTAGACATAAACCATAGCAATCTGCATTGTTTATTTACTGTTGCATCAGTCAGCCAGACCTCAGCTGATCACCCTCCCATTGAGTCACTGGTCTCCCGAGTCGTTCCCAAGGTTCAGCTTTGTCTGCTCAGAAACAAACCTCTCCTTCTTCCTGCTTCTGGATCAGGGAACTACCCCAAGTCTCGTGGTATCACATCAGTTCACGGGTGAGCCCCGTTGGCATGCACAGGTCTGCAGGCAGAGGTAGCAGGCTGCGGTGGCACCCAACAGCTGTTGCCCACCACGAATCTGGGTGACTCTCTCTGTCCCCAGATTGCTGGGGTGTGGGTCTGGTCAGTGTGCCCCCCCCCCAAGCCGTGTAGATACACAGGGAGCGTGATGTGTCAGCTCCAGCTGAGGACACTGGGCTTCTCCTGAGGTTGCAGCAGGCCCCTAGGCAGGGAGCAGTCCATGCAGGTGGCCGTCAAGAGAGACACAGAGCAGGCACTGAGGGCCACCAAGGCCGACATTGATCTAAAGAACATTCACCTGCTCTGCCCTCGGGAAATGGAAGCCAGAGGGGCCTCATTGAGGAAGTTATAATTGGCCCCAGCTGTGGGAAGCCACCAGGTGTCCAGGTGGCAGGCAGTCTGGGAGCAATCTCAGTGTCTCCAGTGGGGAGCGGGTCTGGCAGCTCAGCCTTTGGCTGCTGGTTCCCAAGCAGAAGCAGCATGACTAAAGAGGCCAAACAGCACAGGTGCTTGGCCTGTGGCAGCCAGGAAACAGTAGGAGATGGGTACCACGAGCACGGGTCAGGGATGGCCATAGACCCCGTATGGATGGCCACCCAGACACACCCCAAAATGTGCTCCGTCAAGCCCTGGGCAGCTGGTAAGCCATCGAACTGACACATCCCCTGCACCACGGTGCAGTGGGATTGGTGCTGAGACTCCTGTCCCCTGCAGGTGTGTCTCCACCAGCTGCTTACCTGATCCCTGTGACCTCTTGGCCTCGGTTTCCCCATACAGAAGACAACACTGCTAAGCATGATCAATTCTTCCATCCCCCCTGCTCCCACACTCAGCCTTCCTTTTCCAGTATTTGGTGGAAACTGGGCGAAAGGGTAGGCTCGTAAGGAATGTTGGCTTTCCTTTTCAAGTTCATGAGGCTGGGGTTTTTGCTTAAGTGGACAGGATACAACGCCCCAGCTTTCTGCAGACAGAAGCTGGAGAGAAAGGATTTGGTTTGCAGTGGGAATGGCTAAGGCCCTTTGACCAAGAGGCCAGTTCCTTCTCTGTGTGTGTCTCTCCTAATTTTTCCCTGTCTTTCGCTGTATAAATGAAGCCCTGTGGCTCTCACTGGTTCTTTTTAAGATAGATCTTGTGACAGGAGTGTGAGACCCAGTAAAGCAAGGCTGACACCACGAGCAGGTGAGCTCTGCCTTCTTGGGTCTCAGAGTTCCTAAGGTTCATGTTCCAAGCACCTCCTCTGGCAGGTCTGCTGGCCTGGCTTTGCAAACCTTCAGCAGAGACTCCCACATTTAGGGATGAAAAACCAATCCCATATCCCTGCCTGCACCCAGGTCTCTGAGAATCTCCTGTCCACTTTCACAAGTCTAAGAAAAAGGTGTAACTTGGAAAAATAAAGGAAATGTCCACTTGTGAGCTTCCAAGTGCAGGCAAAGGCCTGGTCTCCAGGCCCTGTCCCCTGCCAGCTGGCTGTCAGTCATTGGTTCTCCCTTGTACCACAAAAGTAAGCAGACCTTACATTCATTTGCTGCTAGTAGCATGTGTCCTGGGAGACCGCCAAGAAGGCCCCATGGGCAGTGTCCAGCATACCTGTGCTCCTCAGCTGTGGTGCAGAGAGGGTAGGAAGGCGCTCACTATGCTGCACCACTCCTGGGGTCCTTGCTGCTGGGCCCCAGAGGGACATGAAGATTTTGAGTGCTCTGTTCTAGCAGTGACCATAGACAAGCACAGCTCAAGCTGTCCAATGACCCCTACTATCCGCACCTCTCTGGCACACACTTGATCACCAAGGACACTGCCTCTTGCAGAGCTCGACCTCTGCCTCTGAGCTTATGCCAGTGCAATGCCCATGAAGCTTCCTTTGTCAGTTCCTTCTCCAACCAATGTGGCACTAGGCAGAGGCCAGCTGGGATGAGTTCCCATTCTTCTGGGTCTTGCTGATCTGCCCTTGAACACATGCTTCAAGTTGTTAGCTTGTTTTTTTCTTTCCAATGGGAAAAAAAAAAACCAGTGGTTTCCAAGAGGCATATGTTTATTGTTGAATGTTTAAAACATCACTTAACACTGTGGTGGATTTTCAACTATTCACACATGTGAAAACGTTGTAGTTCCTCATACAAGACAAGATTGTGTCTTCAGAGCTCAACTAATCCCATCAGATCACACTGACCGCTGTCCTAACCTCTGGGCCATGAGGACTTGTCTGCATGTTGTCATGGAAGTAATGCACACTCACTTAGGGGAGTAAAGTGAAGGCTTTAGTTAATTAGGAACCTGCGACAGGTATACCCAGGTCTCATAGGAAAGCAAAGAAGCACCCACGAGCAAATGCTACAGCTCAGCCTCCGTGATTCTGCAGCACCCACAACTCCCCTCTCAGGGTCTGCTTCAGCCTGTGACACCTAGTGTTCAGCAAGACTTCTAGTAGGTAGATATGCATTACCACAGCATCTGCATTTTCATTGTTCATGAAGCAGCCAGTCATCTAGACAGAAGCCAGGAATCACTCCTAAAAATACAGCATCTCCAACGAGAAGCAACAGAAAGAAAGAATTATGATCATGAATCTTGATGCATCAACTTCACTGGCTTCTGCGATCTGTAACAGATTATTGTAGAGCGTGCTTCTGACTGTGTCTGGGTTGGTCACAGAGGTGTGATCTGGGTACTATATCTGGGCTCTGGTCCCTTGTGCTCTGGTACAGTTCCCCTGTTCTGCATCCTAGCCACCATGAGCTTAGCAGCCTGCTTCTACCACATCCTTCTTCTATGCAGTTCCTACCTTGCAACCAGCTTACCATGGACTCAACCCCCTGAAAGCATGAACCATTTTAAACCCCTCTTCCTTCCAGTCGTGAGTATCAGGTATTGTGTCCAGCAATGGGAAAGACTGCTGATACAGCCACTAAATTCTAAAGGAAGAGAGCAACTACTTGCTCTCTGAGAGATTCATGATGTTAAACCCAGAGTTAGGCCCTGGTTGGCTCTGGTGGGGTCAGCCATAGCAGCAGGCTTGAGTGGAAGAATGGAACACCCAACGCTTGCTTTCCTCCACCTGGTGGATTCAGGAAGACCAGCCAAAGTGGTTGGGAGGATCCCTGGTGAGCTTCAGAGTGCAGCTTGCTCCTGCTCAAGGGCTATCCGTCCATCACCCATGAGCTGGTGTTGGTTTCAAGTCTCTCGTGCTGAAATGAGCTCTGCTCATGGAGTGAAACACACACCTGGTACCTCCAGAAGTGATCAGAATGATCTGTGTGCAGTGTGATTCCTTGTCACAACCCGCTGGAGAGAAGCATGGAGAATGGAGCAACCCCATTTGGCTTGGAAAGATGGCAGAGACAGGAGGCTGAGAGAAGAGATGTGGAGAGCCCACGGTGGCCAGGCTGTGCTGGGCAGCCCTGCTGTGGCCGCACCAGCTACAGTTTGCCTGGCTGCAGAACACAGCATGCAAGGATACAATATGAGAGGAAATAAACACAGTGGAAACACACAGAGGTGAAGCAGCACCGCCCGCAGCCCCAGCGCCAGACTTCTTATAGCCATGCACTGTAAGAATGAAAGCATCTGACTTAGCTAGTCTGACAAGGAATGAAAAATGCTGATCTTGGTACCACTGACAATGTGGAGCGTTTCCACAGCTGATGTGGAACAACCCCTACGACTCCAACATATTTTCTTTCTGTGTGTATAAAAAATGACATTACACTCCATGTTATAATTTTCCTAAAACCATAATACAGTCATTTCAGAGAAAAGTCTAGGCATGAAACAATCCAAGACTACTTCTCCAAACGGAAGTGTGGGACCTGTGGATCTGAGGGCTGCCGTCCTTGTACCATGGTCACCGGGGGCTGGGTGGCCTGACTGTTTCTCCCCCCAAAGTGCCAACAATCTCACTTAGACCACGGAGCTATCTCCCCAGCCCCCACCTCTCTTTTGATACAGTGTTTTGCTAAGGGACAGGCTGAAACTTATAGTCCTTCCGCCTCTGGGTACCAGAGCATTGAGATCACTCTTGTGTGCCCCACTCCCAGCTTACACGTTGACTTTGTAAATGCTGAAAAAAGTCCATATATTGTGCACCCTCGGCCCTGTTCAAATGTTTCTATCAGTGCCAGGGAGATAGCACCATGGCGCAAGTGCCTGCCTGGCAAGTGCAAGGTCATGAGTTTGAACCCCAATTCTGCAAAAAAAAAAAAAAAAGTTTCTATTATCTGTACAGATATACACAGAAAAAGCACAAAAAGCCAGTGGGAAGAAATATTAGTGGTGGCCGCTGGCAGGAGGGACTCTACAGGAGTTTCTTGTGACTCTGTGTTACTGCCTATGGAACTTTTATTTTGTTCTTTCATTTACTAGTTTCATTTTGAGTTTCTCATAGAAGAGAAATCATGTGATATTTAAGCTCGTGTGCGCCATCATTCCCCTTTATAGCTTCAAGATGCGTGCGTTTTCCTGCACAGGGCTCTGGTTTATCCTTCTGTGTGGCAGAGCAGTGCTCTGTTATATATTCCAGTTTTTCAAAAGCTTCCCAGGTTTGTGCTTTGCCCCCTTGCAGCTGGTCTGTGGGGAACTGGAGCTCCTGCAGCCGGACGTGCGGTGGGGGCACTCAGGGCCGGCGTGTGCAGTGCACCCGCCGGGCACACTACAACTCCGAGCCAGTAGCAGCCAGCCTCTGTCCCCAGCCTGCACCCTCCAGCCAGCAAGCCTGCAACCCTCAGCGCTGCCCACCTGCATGGAGCACCGGGCCCTGGGCAGAGGTAAGCGGGGGCACTGGGCAGGGCAGGGCCTGGGCTCCCCGCAGAATGAAGGGCCGGCCTGAGCGCTCTCTCTTTTGTGCAGTGCTCCCGGACCTGCGGCAAGGGCTGGAGGAAGAGGACTTTGGCCTGCAAGAGCACTGATCCCTCGGCCCGTGCCCAGCTGCTGCCTGAAGCCATGTGTGAGGCGGAGCCCAAGCCCCGGACACAAGAAGCCTGCCTGCTCCAGCGCTGTTACAAACACAAGAAGCTGCAGTGGCTGGTGTCTGCCTGGTCCCAGGTGGGTCACCTCAGGGGCAGTCTCAGTGCCCTGCTTCCGGCTCCTCCCCTTCTGTCTTCTGGCAGCGCCTATGTCCTTGCCCCACACCCCAACCCCCAGTTTAGCTCTCCAAGCTCCAAGCTGCAACCAGCCTGCTACGTCTCCCTGGAGACTCCCACACTGTCCCTCCATAGCGTCACTGAGAATGAGAGGTTCAACAGTATGTGAGAGTGAGAATGGGGTCACCTCCTTGCAATGGCAGTGGGGTCCTGGGACACCCCTCCCTCCAGGACAGTGAGAAGCATTTCTAGGCAGCGGGTGTCAAGCACAGAACAGGAAGAACTGAGTTACTCAGCAGAGCTGTGTGTCCACTGCCCAGCCCAAGACCAGTGTCATGGGCAGCCCAAGCATCTGCAGAAGCCTGCTGGGCTATCCACTGTGTGGGCGCTGCCCAGGGCTTCCTGCCCAGCCACAGTGGACCTAGGATAGAAGCTTGAGTTTGCAGAAGTAAAGGGTTCCTGACTAGGTGCGGCCCACAACAGCCTAGAAGGACCCCACAGTGGCACACAGTGAGTGCCTGGCCAGGTATGTCCCATGTGCATGGAGCATCCAGCCTTCCCCACTGCCAGGCAGAACCTCTGAATGCCACAGCAGTCTTGCAAGAAGGTCCCAGCTGTCCTTGTCCTATGCCTCTCAGGCAGGACACTGAGTCTCATTAGGCTCTATACCTCCCCATACCCCAAACAATGCCGTACTAAGAAGCAGTTGGCCACATGGGGCAGTTCATCCAGTTGAGACACTGTTTGCCACTTAGAAATAAAAACGCTATTGCTTACTGACCGTCAGCTTACCTTTGCTGTAGAAGAGCTCCACGTAACACTGTCATTCGGGAAGACCTATCTGCCAGGCAGATCCCTGGGGCCCAGTGTGTAAAAAGTACACAGCCTTGTCCTTGGGCTACATCGTCCAAGGAGAAAGCCTTCCCCCTAAACTGTACAGCATGTCTGAGTCAGAAGCTGACTGTCCTGAGGGAGCAAGGAACAAAGAACAGAGCCTAAGGACATTGGTCCCTTGCAATTCTGGCAACCTGCAGGCAAGGTAACAGATTCCTGCAGGCATCACCCTGTCTGTTCTTTGTTCTTTTATCTGCGAAGTTACCAACTAATGATATGTAAATTTACAGTTTGCTGAATGCGGAAGCGGGTGTAAGTAACAGCTTGTTTATGCCAAATTAGTTATGCACATTCTTCAGCCTGTTTGCAGCCCTCAATAAATGTCAGACATTTGCGTGGCTTGGGGCTCACTTAGAGGGAGACTGAGTTCAGCGAGCCCTCTGAGGCTCTATTAATCCAGGCTTCCCCTCATTCCTTTCAGCTCCTGACACAACACGCAAACACCCCCCACACACGTGAGCTCACGTGCCAAGGTTTCTATCAGAGGCCCTTATATCCATGTGTCTCTGCCTTGACAGTGTGCCTAGGAGATCAGAGTGGGACAGTGGGGTGACCCTGCTGTATGGATCCTCCACCTAGAAGGCCTGCAGACCATCAGTGGAGGGATCCTGGGTGACTGAGCACCTGCCACTGTCCCCAAGTACAGCCCCACCCCAGACCTCCTGCAGCACAGCACAGCACAGCTTTCCCGTGTCTCCCCTGCTGGATGAGCAGCTGCAGCCTCAGTTTCCCCACAGCCTGTTACTCACACAGGGCCCAGCGTTGGGGCATCTCAGCCTGGCACACAGCTGGAAGGCACATCTGTGTGTGCTTGCTTCTTCAGGGCAGTGCTCAGACTTCGAGGAAAGATCCGTGAGCCTGGGGCTGCCTCTGCCTTCTGGGCCACATCCCGCCTGAGGTTGTGTGGATAAATCCACTCAGCGATGTTCACCACGTTCTTGTGTAGGAGGTGACTCGGGTTCTCTGATCAGGGATGGCCAGGTTTAATGCTCCAATAGCTGGAGAATTGCTACCTCCACAGCTCCTGACTGCCCTGCCCCTCTTCAGCCCATGATGCTGCGTGGCTCTGACTCTTGCCTCCTCCCTTCCATGATGACACTAGACAACCTTTTAAATAGCCAAGCCCAACAGTGTCACCAAGGGCCTGCCCTTACCTAAGCATCCAAGCTGTTGTATCCAGGAGACAAGCTGAGCCCCAGCTGTACAGAAATGACATCCTCAAGCTGGGGTTATAGCTCAGCAGTCTAAGTGCCTGCCTAGAAAGCACAAGGACCTGGATTTGATCCCCGGGACAGCATGCTGTGCTGGCTATTGAACCTGGGCTTGGTGGTATACACCTGTAGTCCCAGCACTGGGAAGCCTGAGACAGGAGGATCGCTATGCATCTGAGCTGTGTAAAAAGACCCTGTACCAAATAGATATATAAATAAAAGATGAGAGAGAGAGAGAGAGAGAGAGAGAGAGAGAGAGAGAGAGAGAGAGAGAATGAGTCTGGGCATTGTGGCGCACGTGTGTGATCCCAGCACTGGGCAGGCTGAAAACAAGAGGATCACTACAAGTCTATCCAAGCTGTGTAGAGACCCTGAACCAAATACATTTTTAAAAAAAAGGAAAATGAAATGACATCCTGTCCCCTCTTCCAGTGCTCCACCACGTGTGGAAGTGGAGTCCAAAAAAGGTTCCTGAAATGTGCCGAGAAGTACGTTTCCGGGAAGTACCGTGAGCTCGCCTCCAGGAAGTGCTCGCGTCTGCTGCCGCCCGACCTGGAGCTGCAGCGCACCTGCGCCCCCTTCCCATGCCCGCTGCGCCCCTCACACACTGCCGCGAGCCTTCCAGGGAGCAGCTGGTTTACCTCTCCCTGGTCTCAGGTAAGAGCCCCGTTTCCTCCGGGGCCCATGAGGCTGGTTTGCACGGGCCTCTGCAGGGGACCCCTCCCCCAGTGTACCGGATGTGGCTTGGCTTTCTGAGGTCAGGCTCCGCACCTTCCTGGATCTCACAGTGCTCTCCTGAGGCATCAAATTTTTATCCCACTAAGTGTCAGAAGTGCGGTATTTTCTCTAATATCTAGGCCAAGTTCCTCAGAGATGGGTATGAATGGAAAGAAACAGGAGGCCAGGGACACGGTGAAGAACGTCAGTGTGTAGGTTAGCCGTGAGGCTGTAAAAGTGGGAAAAGTGGTATCGTCCTCCAAAGCGCTGCGTTCTGCCTGAGCCTGTGCAGCCCCGAGCTGCTTCCTGGGCCCTGCCCAGCCCTGCTGCCTTCAGCGCATCCTTCACCCTCCACTGGAGGAATTCTGCAGTGAGCGTCCACCCACCTCCTTCGCGGCCTCGACCCTCCAGCCCATTCTGTACCTGTGTCCTCTTCCTCGGGCTGCTGTCAGGAGGACTCAACAGGGAGCCGGGGGCCTGCCCTTGATCCCTGCCTGTGCCCTTCTTTGGGTCTAGTCTGTTGGTGAGAGAGGAGATCTCTCCAGGACACAAGGCCACCTGTGCCTGGGGCGGGGGCCCCATGTGACTTTGTCTTTTGTTAGAAATCCATGAGGGCAGAAGGAAACAGAGGAGGGAGAAGAGAGTGGGGGAGAGGAGAGGAGGGGAGGAGAAGGGAGGGGAAGCTGGTCTTTGTGCCCTGTGAGGCGGATTCTTGCACCTCTCCCCAGAGGGGTCCCCCAGGGCCCAGCTGTGTGCCCCATGGCCAGCACAGGACTAGCAAGAGCCCAACAGTAGCTCCTACCCCAGAGGGCTGCTCCTGCCAGACACACAGGCCCCTAGCAGCCCTTGGAGGGAGGAAATCTCATCAGAACCCCTGCACAGGAGGAAACCAAGGCATAGGGTGTGTCCCCCGAGCCAGTGAGGGGCAGAGGCAAGCGCTCCACAGGGCGCACACGCATCGTGTGTCAGAGCCTCACCCCTGCAGGCCCCTGCCCTTGCCCCCACCCCCACCCCCCACTCCCAGCCCCTATTCATGTGGACGGGGCCAGCACAACCAACACCTAGCTTGAGCCTCTGACAACACCCAAACACCAGCCAGGGCTTTGATTTCGCCTCCTATAAGCATCCTGGGCCTGGTGTTTGTAGCCTTGTGGAGTGCCATTTGCTCCAGCTCACACTGAATCCTGGGTTTATCAATCAGCACGTGGGGCATCAGGCCACAGAGTCACCCCACAGGGACTTATCTGTATCCGCAAGGTCCACAGAGAGCCTTGATCCCAGGGTCTGACCCTATGCCCTTGTCTCAGTTACTCTTCTCTCACTGCTGGGACAAATACCCGACACTCAACATGAAGGCAGGAAAGGTTAATTTAGCTCACAGTTGCTGGAGGTTTCAGTCCATACTCAGCTGGCTCCAAGGCAGAGCGGCTCATGGCAGAGGGCAGCAACACAGCAAGGGCAAAAGGGAGGAGCTGCAGCAACAACAGCCCCAGAGAGCGAGTCTGTGCCCCTTAAGTTGCATTCAGGCTGTCCGCCCAGGCTGGGTGTAGTGCTCAGACCATAATCCCAGCAGCACTCACACACATAATCCCAGTGGATCATGAGTTAATCTCAAACTAGAAGTCTGCCCCATGACTGTATGAGGCTTGAGGGGGGTTGGGGGGGCGGGCAACATGACACGACCCATAACAGCCCTTGACTGTCAGTCTCTGAGGACCTTTCCCAAGGGATCTGCTGGGTGGCTGGTGCCCTAGCAGGGACCCACTCAGCACAGTAGCCATGGCCTGCTGTCCCTGTCCCCCATCTGCTGCCACCCAGGAGGCCCCTGCGTCATGGAACATCTGCCTCCCACATCTGTCCCTTCCCTCCCTGGCAAACCTCTCCTGGAGCTCGCATGGAGCCCTAACCTCTCGGCATTAGCCACCTATCCGGGGGCAGGGGCCTCCCCCACCTGGACTCTCACAGAATAGGAGGCAGACAGAGCAGGAAGGGATCCTGCCTGGAGCCGTTTCTTATGCCAGAAACATGCCAGTGGGGCCCGGAGCCAACAGCACTGCCGCGAGCGGAGGCTGCTCCGACCCCAAGCAATTGCGCCCACCATGGAGCCTCGGGCTCACCCACTGCTTGCTAGTCACCCATACCATGCTGAGACTCTTAGCCGTGTGTTCTGTGTGATTATTGATGGGGGATATTGGAACTATGCCACGAATGTTCGCATTTTAGAACATACAATGAAAGCTACCCTGCCAGGCGTCCCCATCCGAATCTTCCCCGTGTTTAAGCAGCTCACTGTGTTGTCCCCACCTCTGTCGGCAGCCACACTGCCAGTGAGCTTCTCTGAGTGTCTTCATGAAGCGCAGTCCTCAGCAGCACGGATGCTGTGCTGAGCGTCGTCCAACAGAAAGGAAGGCTCGGAGCAACACCACCACACCACGTCCTCGTCCACCCTCTTCCCCAATCCTGGCGCTGTACAACTTCAGGCCAGAGCGGCTGTGAAGAGTAAATGCTTTGAATAGATTCAGGACACTGAGGCAGCCAGGACAGTGGGATTAAAGACACTCAGGAAAGACTCTGCTCCAAACTCTTCCCCTCCAGAGCTACTGCAGAAAGTAGCAAGAGTCATGGGATGAGTTTGTTTCGAGCAAGGGGCAAGATTTTGAGGGGATTCCTAGAGATGTGTCTCGTACTGTAAAAAATGTCTGAAGCACACACTGTATTTTTCAGGTTGGCCCTTGTGTATTTCCAGATGTCTGCATGCACATGCATGTTCATACTTAGGTGTACTACATTGAGCTGACCACAGCCCCTAACTTTTTGAGGGGGTGCTTACTGAATGGGCCTGTGTCAGGAGGAAGTTCCAATAGGGAGTCAAAGCAGCTCCACACCGTCCTTAGTTAGAGAAGTTGCTGGGCTTGGGCTGCCTTGGTACCATCTGTCCGAGTTGGAGTAGACTGGGCTGGGTAGGCCGGTGCCAGGGTCGGGGCAGCTCAGGGTCAGTCTGTCCACTGGGAGGCTCAAGCTGCATCCCAGGAAGCTGCCAGAAGAAGCCGGAAGCTTGGACAGCCAGAGCCAAGCTGCAGACTCTTCAGGCAGCACCGTTTTCCCCAGCTCGCTCTTGTCCTAGGAGCTGCCCGCCACCCTTGCCCAAATGCAGCTTCCCGCCCCCTTCCTGCCCTGCTGGCCTCCCGGCACCCTGGCCTGGGTCTGCCTGGCTGTCTAGGGCCCCAAATGCTTCTTAGCATCAGCCAGTTTGGAAACCGCAGATCCCACAGCAAGTCTGGAACGTGGAGCTCTAGACACCAAGCCGAGTCTTGGCTTGCACCTACTGAGGCACAACCAGCACTTCCACCCCTTCTAGAAAACAGGGAGAACTTTTTAGGGCTCATCTTTTCCTTCAATCTCTTTGTCTACCACTACTTTTTAACCAGCTCAGAATAATTTCAAAGTTTGGAGCTGAATGTCTTCATTCTTTCAATATCCTTGAAGAATGCAAATCTTGAGAAAACCAGAGGTTGTTTTTCCCACAATATTTTTTTTTTAGTGGAGCATTTTCAAACTCTCTGGGACAGTGCTTCTCAGCCCCCTTCCCCTGTGTCTGAGTCATGAGGCCCCGTGCAGACTCTGAGGCAGCAGTGATGTGGGAGAGGGGGAATGTAGGGACCACACTGGGAGCGGTGGGTCGTGAAAGCACCCCGGGGTGAGGACTGCGTCACTCGCATTTATCGCTGCGTACCTAGTGCTTAGATAGAAAGTGCTGCACAATGAAACCTCAGTTCATGGACACCTCTGTCTCCAAACTGTTTGGTTCCCAAACAGAAGCATTTGGCAGAAAGTTGCTTCTGTTCACGAACTCTCCCTTGAGTGATGAACAGCACTGTGGCCATCTTCCCCAGAATCATGCAGCGAATTCAGTTTATGAGCTGAGGCTCCACTGTCCCTGGTCCAGGAAGGATGAGCGGTCACTGTTGACCAAGTAAGGGAATCAATGACAAGAAAACGTCAAGCCAAATGTTAATTATTTGGGAATAAATAAAAAAAACCGTGGTGAGAGCTTATGATTTCCCTAGCGGAAATAGAAATCTCGCCTAGCTGCCGATTGTTAGAGAAATCTGTCAGAGGGTTGAGAGAGTTGGTGAGTGCTGATGCCAGTGTGCGTAAGAGTGGCTATCTCGGTGCTGCCACCCACGTTCCCAAAGCACCCAGTGCATCTGTGGGCCCAGAGGAAGTTTGGTACACAGAGGGCAAAGACCAAAGGCAGGACCGTGGATCTGTG
>PVKN010026026.1:0-13947 GCA_004027915.1 Capromys pilorides
TTTCCAGTGCCCTCAAAGAAAGTAGTCACATTCCAAAATCCTGGTGTTATACATTCCAGTTCTTTAAAAAAATTAAAAACCCACTTAAAGTCTAGAATCAAATTATTTTTAAAATACAGGTAAGACACACATCTTGCTTCATACAGATGGTCAGCTTTGGCTGTGTGCTCTTCGATGCCATCACTATTTTGGTTATCTTCTTCTATGCTTCACTGAAGAAAAGTAACCTCAAGGTTAAAACCTAAGTTTTACTCACCATAAAGTATCTTTAGCGGATAGGTAATTCAAATGATGAAATCCCACCTTTTAAATATATGCGTTAAACTGGGTGTGGTGGCACCCATCTATAATCCTGGCACTCGGGAAACCGTGGTAGAAAGATGATGAGTTAAAGTCTACCTGGGGCAACCTAGTAACTTAGCAAGACCATCCTGCAAAATAAAAGAAAAGCTAGGAATGTAGCTCAGTGTGAATTGCTCAGTCCCTAGTACCATAAAAAACTATTAGTATGTTTTCAGGTGTATTTTCCAAATCTTTATAATGAAACATTTCAAACATGCAAAACCACGAAATAATAGTATAGTGAATATTATTCATAACTTGGTCAGATAAGTTTTATAATGAACATTTTAATGTAGTTGCTTGACCATATATCCACCCACCAGTGCATCTTGATTTTTTAAAAAATATTTTAGGGAAGGGATTACAGGGTGTTCAGGGTCTTACTACTAGTGTATCTTGATTTTTGATATGAAGTAAGTCATAGACACAAGCACAGTTTGTCTCTAAATATGATATCATGAAAATCTTCCACAATATTTTTAATCTTCTCTTGTTCTGCCAGGTAAAACTTAGGTGCAGTCGAATGTATATCTAGCTCTAATATATTCAGTGAGTTTTGACAAAAACACATCTCTATGTCATCCACTTCTCCATCAAGATATAACTTCATCAACACCCAGAAAAACTCAAACTTCTCATGGGTATTCTCAGTAAATTCCTGCACTGTCCCTCCAGAACTGTGTCCTGATTCAATTTATACTGTAGCAGTTTTCCAGTCTAGGACTCAGTATAAACCGAAACCTACAGCATTCTATCTCTTTGTCTCCGGCTGCTCACAGTCAGTATAATGTATTGCTGGTTCACTGCTCTGTTTGAAAAAGTAATTTGTGCTTTTTCATTGCTGTCTTGTAGTTCATCATATGAATGTAGAATAATTGTTTAGTGATTTCCCTTTTGATGGACTCCTAAGCATTTCAGAATTTAGTACTGGGGACATTCTTTTTTTTTTTTTTTTTTTTTTATAATGTATTTAGTATAGGGTTTACAGTGTCTCACTACACAGACTGAACTTATAGTGATCCTCCCAAACCCTGGTATTATAGGCACGCACCACCACACTCAGTCGCAGTCCAGTGATGGGGATCGAACCCCAGTCCCTGCATCTGCCTAATCTGCTGAGCTATCTGGCCAGCCCTAACAGCATTCTTGTTCCGTTCTTTTTGGCAGACATGTGTTCTCCTTGCTCTTAGGAAAATACCTAGGGGAAGAATTGCTGGGTCACAAGGTAGGTATATGTTTATTTAAGAAACTCAAAAAATCTCTCATATTTTTCCTAGAAACCAACCTACCCTCTCTGTTTATAGCACATAGTAATTGGCAAAACCCTAGCACTGTATAAGAATTTATTTTTTTCTCCCCACAGAGAACTCTGTTTTTCCAAGATTTGAGTGGTCTTTACTATTGGCTCCCTCAGAATTACCCTCCCCATGATGTTGGTCCCTCCTCCTAAATTCTTCTCTTCTGTTTCTCTCACTTCCCTTGGACCACCTGGAGGGATTCTGGAGTTGCCTCCTACATTCCAAACATCTCTGATAGATAGGGCCTGGCTATCTTTATACTTCTTCAGGCTGTAGGCATTCGCATCGGTGTTTCATTTGTTTCTCAATCTGTAGACATTTTGAAGGAAGGGCCTATTTACTGTACCCTGCACTCAGTAGGTGCTGAATTAACCTTTGTGAAATGTGTGATTGATTGGGAGGCCACTATGGAATTGTACTGTATTACCTACCATTTGTACAACCTCCAGCAGATTCCTTAAGGTGTCTAAGCCTCTACTGTACTGGAAACATGAGGGCAATACAAATACCCACTTCACTCAATATTAAAGAGGATTAGTGAGCCCATTTGTAAAAAATATTCACACTTAATAAATACAAATAAAATGAACGCAATCTTCTCTGCATGATATGCACAACTTTACAGAACATGCCAGCTTTCGATGGTGCTATCCACCCTGTTATCAGGGTGATGAACAATTTCCTCAAATCACAACATGAAAAACAACAAGCAAGAGCAATAATACAACCTTAAACTACTTCTTTCAAGCACTATAATTTTTGTTAATCTAGAATTTGGTAAGCGAGTCAATTTACCCATGGTTGTTTTATAATCTTTGAGCATATGCCCCTTAGCTACCAGACTTCAAGCTAAGCACATCCATAGAATGCCTTTTGTTTTTATTTTTGTTTTTGTTGCTGTTGTTGTCATTTATTTGTTTTGGTCTTTTACTATGCCTTTCTTCATGTGCCCTAATCAGACCTGCAATACCTGAGATATAAACCCTACTCCCAATTTTTTTTTTTTTAAATAGAAAGGTAATTTAATTCTTAGTGGTCCTACATATTATTCACCTCACTTTACACTCATTCTTTTATATAAGACAGGAATATGCTGTTAACAATGGAGTCAACAGGAAACCAGGACATTATTTCTCAAGTGCTTTTGCCAATGGGAGCCACAAGCTCTGGAATACCATCTATGTTCTCTAAAGAAGACTTTAGGATTTTCTGCTGAAAGAATTTGAGGAAGACTTGGAAGGGTTCCGAGAGCCACTTCCTACAGGAGAAAAACGAAATGATATTCTGGGATCTTCAATAGCAGTAATACTATGGCTGGGTTTCCTTTGCTGCACATGCTTCCGTAAAGAAGCCTCTCATTTTCTGGAGTCAGAATGCATGTATGAGTCTTCCCTCAATGTAAAGCAAAAGTGCTTATAAAATCAGATGAGCACATTGACCAATGTGACCCGTTTAACATGTTTCTACGTTTTGCTTCGCATGAAAGATTTCAAACCACATCATTAATGTGATGAGAAATATTGAATTCGAAAACATTAACACTGTCTTTTCACATGGATTCATCCTCTGTTTGCAACTTGAGAACAAGAAGGTATTAATGGTCACCTCGCTTCCTTCGTGACCTCCAGGACGGCTTGTATTTTAAATTAAATCTGAATAGGGGCATCTGAGAGTAGGGGAGGGGAAATCCATGGGGTGCAGCGTCAAGGCTGGATATGAGCGTCCAGTTGGTATTACAGGAATGCTTTGCAAGCAAAAACAGAAAAAGAGGGAGAGAAAGGAGAGAGGGAGAGTGGGCTGATATTTGGTTGAAATAAGCGCTGTTTTCCCCTGCTCCGGCATCTGCTTGTGTTCACAATGACCGCAGTGTTTTTCTTTACCTGGTAGGTGGCCTCTCCATGTATGGATGGGGCACTGCGTGAAAATGTGCCTCCTTATGTCGGAGGGAAATTTGCTTTCACTTCTTTCCCATGCCTCCCTTTGTTCTAATCATACATGCGAGGGGAGAAGCCAGCGATACCAGCAACCGTTTTCTTCTCCAGCCATTTTTTGGAGTTAATAATTCAAACGGATCTTTTACAAACTCATTTTCTTCTTCGAAATGGTCTTATTGCGAACAGTCGGCTCTCCAGTTGTACTTTATCAAGCAGCAGATCTGTTGTAAAATGTGATGACTGGATTTCATCTGTTTTGCCACCCCCTAAGAATTCATTGCCCACAGTGCTTCAACTGCTGTTATAAGAGACGGTTTAATTTTTGTGGTACATTGATTGATAACTGGGCTCCCTGGTAACATGGTCTTCCTTGAATAGGACTGCTGTTTTCTAGGTCTCAGATCCCCTGAAGATGCTACATAACTCCCTGTATGAAACAAATCTCCCACACCCTAATAGTAATATTCCTAATCCCCCAAAGAGCAGAAAACATACACAAGTGCCTATAGGTATCTCTATGCCTGTAGGTGATACAATATGGGAAGGGAATTTTCCCCCTGGTTATAGGTATAAAGAAATCAGAGCAGCAGAAAAACAGACAAACAACCCACCGAACAAACAAAACTGGAAGACTTGCCACTGTTCTGAGAAGTTGTCTAAATTAGTCTCTACTGAGTAATAAAATGGCAGGTTCTTCTTTACTCCTTGGCTAGTTTTCTGTTGCTATCAGGTGAACTATACAGGATTCCTGCTATGTACCTTGAAATTAAAAAATAATAATAACAACACAAGAGAAAGGGGAACAAAAAAAACAGTTGGCAGAGAGGAGACTTATGAAAATAAGGAAACAAAGGATAGAGTAATCAGGCAGAGGGATTTGAATTTCCAAGCTGTGAGATATATCAATTTATGAAAAACCCATTTTAAAGCAAAACTCATATTTTTTGCATATACTAAGACCCAGAAACTTCATGTTTATGTGTACTGTACCTGAATAAAGGAACAATATTGTAAGCCCTAAAATAATTACTTCTGGACCTTAAATTTGCTAAGCCTCCCTCATTCAAGAAAATTGAGGCCTCTGCAGGTAATTCAGCATGAAATAAATTTTTAGCAGCCTAGTGAGTGCGAGGATGTTGATAAAGCCTATTTCTTATCAATTGTGCGCATCCCATGACCACAGCAATGTTGAGGTTGGAAGGTCGTGGGTTCTAGAGTAACATTTCGAGTTGCTTCAGGGATCTTCAGGTCTCACCCTTCCATGACTACTCTTGTATTCACTTTCAGAGAAATTCTCACTTTGCCTACCTTCTCCTTGTTTGGGGTCCATGCGGTGGGCAGGGAAGACTCTGTATTCATTGAACAGTACTCATTCAAGAGATATGTACTGAGCACCTAGCATGCATCAAGCACCAAGTGCTGAGGACGCAGTACTGAACAAACCAAAGACCTTCTACTTTGTTCATCTGATAGTCTCACAAGTAAGATGAAACATGAGCAAAATAGATAAGGAAAGTCAATGAAATAAGACAATGAGAAGGGCTAATAAGCAATAAAGGAGAGTAAGAGAGGAATTTCTGACTTTTTATTTTTTTTACTTTTATTTATTTATTTATTTGTTTGCTTGTTGTGTTTATTTGTTTCTTTATTTATTCATTTTGTGGCTGGCTCAGCCTGCCCTGGTGGTGGCGCTGGCGCAGCATGTGGTGCCGGGGATCGAACTGCAGTCCCCGCAGTTGCCTGAGCCCTCCCAAGCAGGCACTTTAGACCACTGAACCATCTCGCCGGCCCCAAGAGAGGAATTTCTGGATAGGTTACTCAAGGTAGCCTCAGTGAGAATGTGCTTTGGATTAAGGACTTAAAGGATGCAGCAGACTTAGCCATACAAATACGTAGAGACTTAGCAGTCCAGTCTTAGCAGCAAAGAAGTGTAGACCACATAGGACCTTGCAAATCATAGAAAGAACGCTGGTCTTCAAGTTGTTTAGAAAGCCATTAGCAGGTTGTGTGTGTGTGTGTGTGTGTGTGTGTGTATGTTGTGTCGTGTAACTGGGGATTGAACAGTGAATCCATGACCTTCACACTGAACTACAATAGGTAGTTTTGTATCTTTTATCTTTTAGGTCTTTTGTATCTTTTATTTTGAGACATGGTCTCCATAAATTGTTAAATTGACCAGACTGGCTCAATGTTGATAGCACCCTCCTGCTTCGGCTCCCAGAAGCTGGGATCGTAGACAGATACATGCTATCCTGCCTAGCTCCTAGGAGTGTTTTGTCAGAGAGCTGTCACAATTAGATCTGTTTTAATAGGACTGTGCTGTTGTGTTGACTGAGAACAGTTGGAAAAGGTACAAGGGCTGGGAGGGAACAGCCAATTAAAAGGGTACTGAAATTAGCTAGATTGTACTGAATAAATTAGCAGTGGTAGGGATGGTCAACAGTCAAATTCTGGAGATATTTTTGAGGAAAGACAATAGGGCTTGATCAGACAAGATCCAGTATGCTCTGGTTAGTATGGATGAAGACCATTAGGATTTGATAATGGCTATTAGATTAAGAGTAGAATTAAAGATATCACAAATATATTGATTTGAACTACTAGAAATATGGAGATAGGATGAGTTGAGTTGAGGAAGCTGAAATTGGAATTTTTCAGTGGTGAGGGGGGATATGTAGATTCTGATTTTTTGAACGTGTTAAAAGTGCTACTGGTAGTGGAACATCAGGGTTATGTCCCATGGTGCCAAAGAATGAAACTGTGGGTGTAGGAGGTAGGATGCCAACAGATTTATTTAAAAGATATAAAGCTACAAAAGTAGACCTGCTGCCAGCTGGGAGGAGTCCTGACCAGGATACCCGAGAAGGTTCTTTGTCTAATGATCCTGAGGGGTTTAGGAAGGTGCTTGGGTTGTTATACCAAAATGATATGATCTCGATCCTACAGCAGGTCACACACTTTTATGTGGTATTCATTACAATGCCCACATAGGGACCAGGTGCTCTGGAGCCAAGTATCTACCTGATTACTCTCTAAGAAGGTACCTGATGGCCACATGACACAATCAGACGTTTTTATAAGATCTCAAGAGGGTTATGACCGCAGATTCCAGTTTATGCTTCCTGACCCTATTTTGGAGACCACTGTCTTTATTGTATAGAACCCTAACTCCTGCCTCACTAATTCCTGTCTGTATAAGTCTATCTAGGTATTGCCATGGAGGTAACAAGTAAGTACTTAGATATATGGCTTTGGAGCACAGAAAGAGGCTAAGCTGGACATTTTTATATCATCAACATATAGATGGTGTTTTGAGTCATGAGACTGGTAGGGCAGGGCAAGATAGCTCAGCAGACTAAGCTCCTGCTTAGGCAAGCACAGCAATGGAGATTCTATCCCAGGCACCACATGCCTTGCATGCCTCGCCCCCTAGGCGCACTGAGCCAGCCATCAAGTCCAGACATGGTGACATATGCCTGTAATCCCAGTACTGGGGAGGCTGAAAACAGGAGGATCAAACCATATTGAATGGTGGGGCTCAGGGACTTAGCACAAAAACAACGATGAAGCTGTCAAGGAGTGGCCAAAATGAGTCTGATTCCCTGTCCAGGCCATATTTCAAGGCGGACAGACTGATCCATTGTGTCACGTGCTGCTGACAGGTCAAACAAGATGAGAATTATCAGATGAGAGTCAGCCACTACACTTCACAATGTAGAATGCATCAATGACCTTCAGGAGAGCTTGCTTTTGCTGATCTCAAGGTTTGAAGTCATCTGAAGACATCCCGTCAAGCTCTGTGCTTCATGCAGGGACGTGTTTTCAGAGTAAGCAATTTTGTGTTGAAAGTGGTCTGGAGAAGTAGATGCTGAAGGAGACAGTTTTCAATTCCATCTACCACCATGTTGCGCCCTGAAGTATTACAATGATATGACTTCTAAAACAAACAAACAAACAAGCCAACAAACAGCATTATCTGAATAGTATTGCCATAGGTAATAGTCTTTGATGGAAACCATGACAACAGGGAAGAGAGACCTTGTAAAAAAAAAAAGTGTGTGTATAGGTACACACTTTATCTTCTCAATGTATTTATTGTACTGTGGCCTTGGGAAGAGCAAGAGCAGGAGAAAAACAAATAAATGATTCTTCATCTTTCAGAAAAAGAGACCCACAAAGCCTAAGAACTCAATTTAAAATAATGGATGGGGTTGCAGTTGTGTGGGTGGGTTTGGTAAGAAGTCAGTTACACTGCAGAGTGATGATACTCTTAGCTAAAAGGAAAGCTTAGCCCTTCGGTTTTGAAGGTCTCCAACTTGGGCCTGCTGGAAAGGGAACTGGCAGAAGCAGAGAGCGAGAGATGGTAGGAGATGGTGAGATTAATTTCAAACCTGCAAAAATTTAAACCCTAGTCAAATCTGAGAAAGGCATATCCATATAAAAAGCATTAAAATACAGGTTGATATATTTGGTATATTGCATTTTTAAGTCTTTACCAACCAAAATATCACCTCTTATCAGAGGGCGTCCTTAGAACTGATGAAGTACGGTGCAGGCTAGGAGCAGCCCTGCAGGACAGAGAAGAAGAAGAACACAGGGATTAATGGTAATCATGCAATGTACTGATTAATGTTGGTTGTTTGATTTCCCTTTCAAAGTCTGAGACAGATACACTAATTTCTGGATTATGTGCAAATAATGTGGGGGAAATAGAAACAAAGTAAGAAATAAGCATATGACAGGAAAAATGGCCTTTTTTGTATCTAGGATAGGGTCTACAGAATCTCACTACATAGACCTGACTCATAACGATTCTCCTGTTTTCAGCCTTCCAACCACTGGGATTATAGGTCCTTGCCACCACACCCAGTCTCAATTGCCCTCTCAACCTGCCCTGGGGGTGGGGCTGGCACCGCCCACTGGGGGATTGAACCCAGGCTTCTGTGCTCAGCCTTAGCAGATGCTTTAGTCCACTGAGCTATCAGGCTGGCCCTGAAATGGTCTTATTTTAAGCCTTTCAATGAGCTCCCTCTGGAGTGACTAGACTTGAATTCTGGCTCTCTGTTGCTCTGAAGTCTCTGTGTGAACTGGCTTCTACTCACATGCCATGCGTAGAGCAACTCAGAAGACTGGCTGAAAGCACCATGGAGACTTACTGAAAAGTCGTTGTTTTTGTCTTTAACTTGCCCTGGGAAGATATCAAATTTTTTCACTGCAGCTTCACTGAGTGTTTGTGCTTGTCTCTCAGGTACTTGATTCTCCTGTTTCCTTCTACAGAATGACTCAGGTAAGACATTGTTCCAACTTCTTGAAGCTCTGTCTCTATATTGCTGGCCATTTCTAAAGAGTGAACGATTCTATAACAGCCATGATCTAGGCTAAAACCTCCCTTTCTACCTGGTAATTCAATAAATAATTCACTACACTCTGTAGTTTGTTGAAGGTGTTAAGAGTTAAGGAAATTTCCCTATTAAGAATTTTTTCAAAGCATTTGTCCACCTGAAAAATATCAGCATCATCTCTCAAACTGAGGTATTCCAGCAACTTGAACTATGAGGAAGTGAGAATGATCATTGGTAATTGTCACACCATTTACCCAGGGGCAAATTCTGAGATGGAGATTTGTATTCAAGTGATTTACTAAGGAAGTGCTCTCAGAAGAAATTGATAAGGCAGTGGGGCACTGGGACAGGAAAAGGGAAGAAGTTCATTGAAGTATGCTCTGCGTGTCAGGCCAAGTTCCATATTAGGAAGCTTTGGCTTGGTTCTTCAGGGTAAACCCCAGAGTGTGGGTTGTTGGGAAGGAAGCTGGCTATTCCAGTGCCTGCTAAGTAAGGCCAAGAAAGTTTCTAGGCACTTCTGCTTTGACAGTCCAAGGGCAATCCCCTAAAGAGAGAAATGGGTGGGTGTTTGGCAGTCACTATTATGGATGAAATAGTAAAAGAATAAGTGTAACTGAAAGGGGCTCTGTCCTATTTGTTGCTTATATCCTGAGGGAAACACTTCCAGTATGTGTGTCTAGTATGCCATTGTGTTCTCTAGTACCTCTATGTTTTGTGAACAACGGGACCCGGATGTTCAGTACTTTGTAAGTGTGTTCCAAAAAAGTGAGAGTCAGAGCAAAACTGAAATCCTGGTCTGTCCAAAGACCATGACCACAGTTATATTTCTCCATTATTATTTTCCTTAATCATCGCCGTCATAATTAAGTGAGGGATTCCATTACGGGGGAAAGAAGAAATAGAGGTAGAGTCCATGGGCAAAACAAAAGATGAACTAGCTCATGAATAAAAATGCTACTGTAAGTGAGTCAGGATTATTTTACAGCCAGAAATGAAGACAGGGAAAAAATTTAATAATAATTTTTCAAGTTCGTGAAAGGTTTTAACACAGAATAGATTGACCAGCTGTGTTTAATCTCTACATAGTAGCATAAAAAAGAACCTCCTTGCTATTATAGCACAAGAGTTTTAAGTTGGACTGAAGCAAGTGTTCCCTGGCCAAAAAGGCTGTTGAGCACTGGAGTGAGATCCTACAAACTCAAATTAGAAGGAAAAGGAAAAAAAAAAAAAAAAAAAAAGGGAAAAGAAAGGAGATGGAAGACACAAACCTAGTCTGCCACCCAGTGCAAACGCATGAGGTACGAGACACTACCTTGCACACACCTGCAGCCTTCCACATATGGGAAGGCGAATTAAAAAAGAAAAAAAAGGTTTCAAATTGCTTTGTGGCTGAGGATGCTTGGAAAGCTGAAAAGCTGATGTCCTTCCAGAAACTGCAGAAGGAGTCAGTTGAGCCAGGGGAGAGATGCTTGCTGGTATGGTCTGGTCGTTTGCTTTGCATGAGGGCCCTCTCCTTGTCATTCTTTCCCCCC
The DNA here is from genome assembly GCA_004027915.1 of Capromys pilorides. Lineage (NCBI taxonomy): Eukaryota > Metazoa > Chordata > Mammalia > Rodentia > Capromyidae > Capromys > Capromys pilorides. Next base: position 10,449 of record PVKN010026026.1, read on the forward strand.
GCTACTGATGATGATCTGGAGGCCATTATGTATGGAGAATTAATCTGGTTGATCAGTGTGAGAACCAAGCACTGCTTAGGTAGCAGAGGGAATGGGTGGACTTTGGCATCTTACCTTGTACAGAAGTACATATCTTTGAATAATCTGTGTTGTTTTTTGAAAGAGCAAAATGTATTTAATGGGGGAAAGAAAGCTTCTGTCCAAGAGAGAGACAGAAGAGGGGCCCGAATGAGTGGTGCCCCTAATCTGTCGTTTTAATGTCTTCTGTACACCTATAGTACCTGCTCCTGGGAATTTTCTTTTTTTATATAAATTTATTTTATGTATTTGGTGCAGGGTCTCACTGTACAGCTCAGACTTGTAGTGGTCCTCTTGTCTCAGTCTCTCCAATACAAAGATTATAGGGGTGCACTACCACGCCTGGTCTCGGTCACCAGCTCAACACGCTCAGGGGCTAGGCTGGCAGGGCCTGTGGTGTCATGATTGAACCCCAGTCCCTGTGCTTGCCTAAACAGGCACTTAGTGTGCTCAGCTATCTTGCCAAGTTTTCTGCGAATTTTCAGTATAAGACAATTCCATTTATATTTCTTCAAACTACATACGCATGCCATATACAAATGTATACATTCTTAGTGATATACCTATGTTGTATGTATTATAACCAGCAAACTTCTTCCGCTGTTTTGTAATGGACTCATGGGTGTGTTTTCTCCATAGCACCTCTGACATGGATGGAATTATGAATTATCATTGTGACCACAACAAATGTATCTGTGAAGGTCCTATCTTGGAGCTACACTGAACTAAATAAGTATATCTGATCGACTGAAGAAATTTGATCACGATTCAGATTATTCTTTTTGTGTAAAAGCACAAATCTATATTTGGAGTTTGGATTTCAGAAATATTTCCAGCCACATAATGTTATGCTTTGGATCCTAAATGCCCTTGAAAAGCTTTTATGTTGATGGTGTGATTCTCGGTTGATGATACTAGCTGAAAGGTGTTGATAATACTAGCTGAAGAAAGTTAGGTGATGGGGGCATGTGTGGGAGAGGTTTACTGAGTACCGTTCCCCAGCCACCATGACCCCCAGCCCCAGCTATTCCCTGCCATATGTTCAGGACCTGATGTTCTGCCTTGTGATCCACTCCACAGCATCAGAACCAACTGATCAAGGACTACATCCTCTGAAACCCCAAGCCAGAATCATTCTTTTCTCCTTGTACACTGATTTTGTTTTATTTTATTTTATTTTTCACAGCTATGGAAAGGGAACACCCATAGCTCTCAGAGGAGGCTTGCAAGAAGGTTGGGTAAAGCCAATGGTCAAAATTCAATTGCTCCTTGAAGCTGTTTTTTTCTTTGCCCAGAGTGCTGAATTGATCTCGGTGACAGGAAATTCCTTTAGCTTCTATTTTAATAGCAGACATTCACAGCATTAAAGTATTGGTTTGAGATTATTACTGAACACCAGCTATGTATTGGGCACCTTTTCATTCATCTACTTATAATGGTTATCATCATCCTTATTATTTTGGCATCATTATCATTACTTTGTGATACTGGAGACTATACTCAGATCCTCTTACATGCTAGTTAAATGCTCTAATTCTGAGCTACAGCTCCAGCTCTACCCAGTGTATATTGTCTTGTAAAGCCTTCAGATCAATTTTGGGATTCTGAAGTCATCATTGTCATGTGCAGAAGAAGAAACTGTCTTCAAAGAGTCAACTGACTTGAAGTTCTATAAATGACAAGTTATGGATTTAAGTTTTGTCATGGCCTGAATGTCCACCCCCAAATGCATGCTGAAATTTCATCACCATTATAATACTATTAAGGAATGAGATAGTCTCCTGGACCTGGTGGTGCCCACCTGTAATTTCAGCACTTAGGAGGCTGAGGCAGGAGGATCACCAAGAGTTCAAGACCAGCATGGGCCACACAGTGAGTCTAGGGCCAATCTAACCTACATAGCAAGAACTTTGTTTCAAAATTCAGACTGTAAAGGGCCTGATCACAAGCTAGAAGGCCTATACCCTGACGATTAGGTTAATATTGCTGTCATGGGAATGAGGTTATTATGGCAGGGATATTTGTTTAAAAAGAGCAAGTCAGGTCCCTGCTCTCTCCTGCTTTCTCTCGGGCTCCCCTGTGGGATGATGACCTAATGAAGAAAGATGGCCCTGGCTAGATGCTGCCCTTTGGTCTTGGACTTTGCCATCAGAACTAAAAAGGAATTTTTTTTTCTCTATAAATTACTCATTGTAAAGGTAAATTAACACATGAATATATAACAGATGAGTAACAGAGACAACAAACAAGTTGTGAGTTCTGGTCTGCCTGACCCTAAAGCCTAAAGGATACTTGTTGGCTGCAACCCTAATATCCAGCCATCACTTCCATTATTTTCCTTTGGGAAAATTGTTCCTCACTGCCTGTCTCCTGCATCACATCATGCCACATCCCAGCCGTTTAGAATCGATCCTAGTGTCTCTCTTAGGGCTGAGCCTAGATAGACTCAGGTCAACCACTGTACGCTCTGTATGGTCTTCCCCTCCCGTTGCTCCTGAGGTATTGCGTGGTTCGAAGATGAGTAGGGAATTCAATCATAGCCAGTGACAAAGCAAAAGCTGTTAGTTGTCTGCAAATGAGGAGCACGCATCTTTAAACTGTGTTCTGTAAGAATACCCCACCCCTGGGCATGCTAGCCAGCCACTGAGACCAGGCACGGTGGCACACACCGTAATCCCAGCTCTGGGAAAGCTGGAAACAGGAGGAACACTATGAGTCTGAGCTACATAGTGAGACCCTGCACCAAATACATTAAAAAAAAAAAAAAAAGAAGAAGAAAAAGAAGAAAACTATAAGTTCTCACAGGAGGTACAACTTTTTCTGCCTTTAGAAGACAATATAGTTTTTCTGGGATTATTTTCATATGGAGCTTTGGCCTCAAGTTCCTGGGGCAGGAGATAGAGAGGTCAGAGACAAGGAAATTCACATTCCTAACACAATCTGTGAACTCCTGGATCCAGCTTTACCTGAAGTCAGGGCTACTTCTGGATCCAACTGCAAACATATTTGCTCAAATTACCTTTTGCCACTGGAGGTGCATTATGGGTTTTGTGTTGCTTTCAAGATTAGGAGGTAGAAGTGACAAGAAACTCCCCAGGAACATGAATCTTCATTAAAAATCTTTACTTTTTCCAAACCTCTGCTATGGTGAGAATCTACTTCAGAATCACATTCATGAAACAATTTAGCAACCTAATTAATCAAATTAGATTACATTCAGGCTATTCTTGTTAAGTGAGAAAAGTTGCCACTTAAGATTTATAAGGACTCTGAATAATATACAGTGAAAATAAAAGAATTTTAAATTAGGCAGAAAAATATGTAAATGCCTCTCTCTGATAATTCTAGTTAATTGAAAATTTAATTCCAATGGGAATAATAAAAATCTGGAGTTGAATTTGTCTGAGAAGCGAAGTTCTCA
>PVKN010026027.1:0-13975 GCA_004027915.1 Capromys pilorides
AAGGGGAATGCGATTAGGGACACAGGAAGCTAAATAGAGACTGAAGTGAAAGGAGAGAGAAAGGCAGAGGAAGATGGGATGATAGGAAGAGTGGCAGATGGGCAGGAGTAGGCAAAGCTCACCCTGAGCACGAATAGCCAGACAGCCACTGGTCGATGAGAGGGAGAAGAAGAGACAAGGAGAGAGGGAAGGGGGAGAGAGGGAGGGAGGGAGGGAGAAAGGAGATGCAAGAGAAGGGGAGGAAGGAGGGAGGGGGTGAAGAGGGAAAGAAGGAGGAATAGGGGAATGGAAAAAGAGAAAAAGAAAAAGAGAGGGGAAAGGAGGGAGAAGCAGGCTATGGCAGAGACTGGCAGCAGAGATATTTTGAAGTAGAAAGACGGAGACCCACGGGGAGCAGAGCGGGACAGAGCTCACACACTGGGCTTGCACACCTGTGGGGCCACCTGAGCCCCCGAAGCTCTCCTGACCCTGCCCGCCCAATACCATGGCAGCAATGGTGACCCGAGGGCTCCTTCTAGGTCCCTCTCCATGCCTGACTCTCAGGGCTTTGGCAAGCCCGGTTGCCCCTCGCCCGCATGGCCTCGGCTGGTGAAAGACATCTCTAGCAGGGACTAGAGGACTAACGAGTAAGTGGTGGCTGTGTAATTAAACTCCAACTTGCCAACACAGCACTAGAGCAAGAAACACCTCAGATGAGGCACAGGGTTGTCAACACTCCACATGACTTCATGGGAACATGAACCGTGTTCCCATGTAGAACAGGATCCGGTCAGCATCTGTCGTCTGGGTTGCACTGGCAGGGCCTGGGCTGGAGTCTCCGTGCCCCACGGGGCCCCCACTCCGCCTGCCCTTGGCCGTGCTGACAGCTCCTGAGAGGGACAATGTTGCACGTCCTCATTGCAGGGCAGCTTGTGAGCCTGGACCAGAATCGAACAAGGGACAGTGTGGTGGGCTGGCACTGCTGGGTGCACTGTCTGATGCAGCATCGGGCAGAGGCGGCCAGGGGACAAACAGCACGTGCTCCAGCTCCTTCATTACTGCTGGACTCCCGATGCTGACCTAAGACCTGGTGGCAAAAGTTCATCTCTGAAAAGCAGGTTTGCATGACACAGTGGTATGAAATTTCCTACAGTTCTGAAATGAGAGAGAGAGAGAGAGAGAAGATTCAGCCAACTATGGGGAAAAAATCCCTGAGGTTGAAGAAGACATTTGGACACAAATCATAACAGTACCCTCTTCCTCGTTGCCAGCATCACCAATACCAAGAAAATCATTGCTAAGGCCACCATGACTGATACCCTTAACATATACTTGCCATTCATGCCTCCACCACTGCCACCACCATAGCCACCACTAGCATCACCACTGCCATCACCACCACTAACATCACCACCACCATCACCATCACTAGCGTCACCACCACCATCACCACCACTAGAATCACCACCGCCATCACCACCACCATCACCATCACTAGTGTCACCACCACCATCACCATCACTAGCATCACCACTGCCATCACCATCACTAGCATCACCACCACATCACCATCACTAGCATCACCACCATTGCCACCACTGCCATCGCCACCACTAGCATCACCACCACCATCACCACCACTAGCATCACCACCATTGCCACTACTGCCATCGCCACCACTAGCATCACCACCACCATTGCCACCACTGCCATCACCATCACTAGCATCACCACCACCATCGCCACCACTAGCATCATCACCACCATCGCCACACTAGCATCATCACCACCACTAGCATCACCACCGCCATCGCCATCACTAGCATCACCACCACCATCACAAAAATCATCGCTGACGTCATCACCCTCTCCCTCTTTCCACGTCAGTGATTACCACCATGGCTTTTACCCTCAAAAATTTAGCATCGATTTTTCTGCTTTAATACCTTAGGATTCAATTGCTGAGTGCACTGAGATGGCAACTGAGACTGGGCGCGGTGGCATACACCTGTATTCCCAGGTCTTGGGAGGCTATAAACAGGCGGATCACTGCGGGTCCAATCTGGTAGTGAGACCCTGAACACCCTATAGAGCCTTCCCTAAAATACAAAACAAACAAACAAGAGAACCCTTAGGCCCTGCCTCGTGCTCCCAGCAGCAGCTCAGGAGGCAGGGTCTGTACTGTGCAGAGACACATGCGAAGCCACTTGGGCCTTGGTCCCCCAGGCAGTGGCAGGAGAGGGAGAATCAGAGCCCATTCTCCCTGGTTCAACGAGCGAACATCAGGGGCCAGAAAAGACGTGAGGTGCTCTCAGATCCACCACATGTGTTCTCCTCCCTCTCTCTGAATACCCGACTCCCCACAAACGCAGAGGCCGTCATACGCTGAGCATTTGTTCAGGTTCTGCAAGTCAAGGATTCTAAATTCGTACAAGTTCTACAACATCACAGAGTGAAGGAACCTAGCACAGGTAGAGAGACGAAAATGCACAAAGAAATCTATAATGAGATCGCTCTAGAGACTGCGGAATATAATAAAGGGCAGAAAGGAGTGTTATCAGAGAGGGGTGGCATGAAGTTCAACAACAGATTGCTCACCTGGGACATGCAGAGTCCTGAGTTCACCCCAGAGCCACACACACACACACACACACACACACACACACACACACACACACACACAATCATAGTGAATAACTAAAGGCCAGAGGCTGGTGAAGCTGGAGGAACAGGGTGCCAGGTCCAGTTTGCAAGGTGAAGGGAGCAGCAAGTACAAAGGCCCTGAGGCCCGCCCACAGTGAGGCTGCTCCTGGAATGAGGACTGGGTTGCAGTGACAGAAAAAGTCACAGCAGAAAGAGGGAAGGCGGGGCTGAGTCCAGCAGAAACCTGAAGCTGGTGGTGACGGATGCGCATCCACGCTGCACCTTGGAGAGGTCCCAGGCACCTCCCAGGCAGCCAACTCCAGCCATGTGCCTCACACTCACATCTTGGAGCCCTGGTTAGCACCGAGATGTTGAGGTCGCCCACCTTGGAGAAGGGGACAGAGTTTGTGTCAGGGTGGAGGCGGCGGAGGAGACGATCCGGTGGATTCCATGTTATTGTTCAGGTTGGAGTTCCTGCCACTTGCTGATGGGCTAGACATGGTGACAAAGAAGAGAAGCCCTGGAGTCCTTCCCAGGTTGGGGGCCCCAGAACGGTGGGGATCACGGTACCTCTGGTTGCATGAGGAAGAGAAAGGAGAACTGTAGACAGAGGGAGAGGACCAGAGAAGAAATCCTCCTCGGAAACCCCTCGAGGGCTGGAATTCGGTCTCAACACTTGGTTGCCGGTTACCACACCGCACCTACCCCAGCAGGCGTTCTGCCGTGCTGTTCATTCACCGGGGTTAATAGATTGGAATCTACCTGCTTCCGGGGCTCAGCCTCACAGACACGAGCAGCGTCTTCGGAGCTGCAGCTCACGTCTGCACAACCGTGTCATCAGTCGTAGATTGGCAGCAGAAGGCTGGATCAATCAGCAGTGAAATGAGAACGAGCCCCGGTGGAAAGGAAGCGGCTTCCGCGCAATGACTCGCTCATTGTGAGTCAATTGCAGTGAGGACGCTGCTCTACCGCTAGGCGCAGGACGTGTGCGGGGCTGGGTATGGTGCCAACGAACGGCCGAATGCCCACACCGCTGACACCAGCAAGGGCCTCTGGGCAGTGTGCCTTTCCTTCTGTCCTTGAGAACAAAGGAGGTGAGGGGACTCAAACATTCTGAATTAAGAGAGATTATAGAAATGCCTCCCCATGCCAGAGCAGGAGGCAAGCTAATAGCCAGGGAAGGGGTGCTCTGGAGGCAGGCACCCCGCCAGGCTGACCTTCATGCGTGTTCTCCAAGGTCGCCATCAACATCAGATATATCTGTGACCCAAGGAGGCGCACGCACTTGACTCCGACAGGCCACAGGTTCTCAGATGAAGAAGCAGGCCAGGTCCTAAATGAATCAGGCCTGACTGGGGGCCAGCCACAGAATGGATGGAGACTCGGAGGCGGGAGCAGCGACTGAGCTTGCCTTCCCTCTCCACCGCGTTCTGTCTGAGTTAAGCACTCTTCTGTCACTGGAACAGAATATGTGACATATGCAGCACAAGGGAGGAGAGGCTCTATGTGGCTCACAGCTCAGGTGGGTTTAGTCTGTGGTCAGCCAGCTCCGAAGCAGAATCCATACAGTGGAACATCAAGATCGAAGAAAGAAGTTCACTGGGTGGTGTCCAGAAGGCAGAAAAGAAGGGAGGAGCCTGGGACGAGGCTGTGCTCCCCAGCGACCCGGGCAAGCCAGGCCTCGCCTCCTAGCAGCACATTTAGGAACCGATCTCTCTGGATGCAAGCAGCTGCTGACGGGCACAATGCCCCCCAATCCAATCACTTCACAAAGGTGAGAGACAGCTGGGGACACTTCTGATCCATGCCACAATACTGTCTAACCTTGAGCACGTCATGCGTGTCTCTCTGCCTCAGTGTCTTCACCTGTAAAATACAAGGACCCAGACATTGCCTCATGAGGTAGTTTTCAACCGCAGTCAACATTCAGTCCGTGTCCTTGGGTGACACTGTCCTCGTGACAAGAGAGCCCCCTGCTAATCAAGGGATGCGGTGCCTTCTCTGCCCCTGCTGGCTGCAGAAGAGCTCAACCTGAGGAGCCTCTAGATCTTCAGAAATCTCACGTTAGAAATCTTGATGTCAGCTAAAGTCACTACACTTTAATCTTGACAATCAAGTTCTAAGATGCAGATGTGTTGGAGGCGCCAGCTAAAGCCCACCTGCAAAGAGGCTGAAGCTGCGCGTGCCACCTGGTGAGGCAGGTGTGCGATTCTATGCCAGTACCTCCGGCCTCGCCTTGCGTGTGCTGAGCACCAGGCCCACTGGCACGCCCCCAGCAGCGCACCATCTGTGAAAATGGAGATTTGGGAGAGGAACAGGGGTTCCCAGGAGCCGCAGTCTGGAAGGCACAAAACCATAACTTGAAACACAGTTTCTGTAGGGCCTGTGAGATAGCTCAGCAGAATAAAGCACCTGCTCAGACAAGCTTAGGCAAGCGCAGAGGCCGCGGTTTGACCCCGGCACCACAGTCCTGTCAGCCCCACCCTCGGGTGGGCTCAGTGGGCCACGGAGGCTGGGTATAGTGGAGCACACCTGTAATCCCCACCCTGGGGGGTGACTGAAAGCAAGAGGATCACCATGAGTCCAAGCTGCATACCAAAAGACACTGTTAAAAAAAGAAAGAAGCTGGATTTCCCAGAGACCAGGCACAGCTTTGCTCAGGGACATTCGGCACAACCTCTGCTTCCTCTCCATCTCTGTTCCTCGACTACCAAGCCGAGGAAGATGGCAGCAGCCCAGGTGGCACATGGAGCACAGGCCTCTGGGTCTCAGCAGCCCCGGGCATTAGTGTCTGCTCCACCCTGGCCCCTTCTACCTTAAACACAGGGAAACAGTTAGGGGCAGGAGCTGCTGTAGCTTCCACCAGCCACGTGCCTGGTGGGCCTGAAGGGGCAGTGACGGAGTCCTCACAGACATTTCTGTGTGGGTTTGTGGACAGCCCTGAGCTGCCCAGGGGCGCCCCATGTCATGAGACACAGCGAGCCGACCGGCAGCACCAGGCATCTGTGCATCAGCCTTCTGTCCTGCCCGCCTTCCCTCTGGGACTCCCGGAAGGTGCTGCGTGGGGCAGGTCTCATTCCCTGTACCCCGTGAGGCTCTTGGAGTCTGAGGGTACACAGGTACCACCCTCCACTCCACCTTGCTGTCACCCCCAAGTCTGTGTTGCACCCTTCCTTCCCTAACCAAGTTGGAAATAGAAGCAGCAGAGAGACCCGAACAATTGTCCTTGACCATGAACATTGCAAGAAGGTCATGCCCTAGCTGGGTCCCAGTGTCCTGGAACACACCTGCTTCTGGGCCCCTGGTAAGGACAGACACCCAATGGGCAGCCGGTGTCACCAGGAGGAGCAGAGGAGGCTTAGGGACACAAGAAGACCAGAAATAGAGCCGATTCTGTGCTAATAATGCAGGTCCCGACGGTGTGGTTTCATGGTGTAATCTGGGAGCAATCGCGTAGAGTCACATTCTTAGTTTGTTTTCGTTTTAAGGTATTTATTCTATTAAAATGTTGCCAGGAGGTTTTTTTTTTTTTTTTTTTTAATTGTGAACTTTTTGTTACGGGTCCATGTGCTCACAATAAATATACTCAAATATTACTCAGAGGTTTTCACTATCAAGGAACCTTACATTATTTAGAAAGAATAATAATTGAGTAGATATCCATGTCCTCTGGACAAAGCTTAAGAACTAGAACACAGCTAGGCAGAGCGGTGCACGTCTATAATCCCAACAGCTGCAAGGTGGAGGCTGGAAGATCGTCAATTCCAGCGCAGTCTGAGCTACAGAGCAAGACCTTGCTAAAAAATTAACAATGCAAAACAGGATAGTATATCTTTTAGTCACAGATAACACAAAAAGTAGACCCCAACAGTTCTTTTTTTTATGCCAGTGCTAGCCCATGATGCACAGTGTTCTGCACCTTGCTTTTGTGTCCGACAATGGTGAAGCTGGCGTGGAATATCTGATCTTCCTGTCTGGACTCTTGCTGTCCGCTCAAAAGATGAGCAGACCTCAGGCAGAAAACCTGAAAGCAACGGCTCCTGTGTTGGCCTCACGGGCCACTGAGACCAGGGTGGCAGAGGACAGGCTGCGCAGGGGCTCTGTAAAAATGTCTGCATGCTGTGAAGAGAGATTCTTCAGGCAGCTCGGGGTGCTGTGAGAAGTGACATGGGAACAGGGGGCAGGGAACTGTGCCCCAATTTCAATCCCCAGATTGCCAAAGTGACCCAAAAGAGCGCAACATTTTGCAATCGAAGCATTTAGTCACCTGCCCTCACCCAGTCCTCATGAGAAGTCAGCGCAAGCACTCACCGAGCCCACTCAAGGCCGGTTATCCACAGCCCCGCCGCGCACACAGTCTCGGCTGGCTCAGCAGGGAGCTTCTCTACGCTGGGCGAGTTGACAGAAGCCTTCAGTGGGCCTTTCCTGTAAAGGTCGGCCGTCTTCTTCTTAGTTGTACCAAGCCAATTTTACTGTCTCTTGGGGGTGGCTCTACTGACACAGGACAGATACATAAAAAGTCCTGAGATAAAATGCACACAACTTGGAGAGGTGGGAGGTCCAAGCTGCACACAGCCACAAAGCCATCTCTGGACTGCACGGAATCAGCACTTTTCCAGAAGCTTCGTCCTGCCTTGCTTGTTTGCTGATCCACTGGATCATTTTAACAAGAACACAACCTATGCAGATCCTCTGTGCTCCTTACCAACAAAGATAGGTCTCGAGGAATGTGCCATTGTTCAGTTTTATCAATGTGTGGACGTGATAGCAAGAACTTACAAGAACCGATATGGACACAGTTGCAAGGAGATACGACTGCGTGAGCCCGACACTGCCCATTTAGCCCACCGCTGACCCTAGTGTCATGGTGAACCATACACAGCGCAGCGTTGCACTCCATGGACACCCTGTGTGCAGTGGGTGTCTGAACCCTTTTGTCTTAGTTACTCTTCTCTTGTTGCTGAGACAAACACCTGACACTCAGAATAAGGGAAGGAAAGGTTTATTTAGCTCACAGTTCCTGGAGGTTTCAGTCCATATTCAGCTGGCTCCAAGGCAGACTGGCACAGGGCAGAGGGCAACCTTTCATGGCGACAGCTAAGAGCAAGAGTACAGGGAGAGCTAGCAGCAGCTCAAGCAGCTGACTTCTCTTCCTTCCTTACAGTGAAATGCAAATCACTTGCCCCAGGGGAGGTGCAGCACCCACACCCACAATAATCAATTACAAATTCCAGAAGCTGCTCCATGACTGCATGAGGCTTTGGGGGACACCTAGATACAAACCATAACACCTTTCTTTCACCTGACTGAAACTTCACCAGCATCTCCATGCACCCACTGCCAAGCCCCAACAGCTGCCATTCTGCTCTCCATGTGCCTCTCCCGAGTCCTCCCAGAAGTGGTGGAAATGAGCTCAGGCAGAATTTGGCCTCTGCACCTGCTTTGCTTCCTCTGCCCCGACCATCACTAAGGCCCAGTGGGGTCCATGGGAGCATGATTTCTATTTTATTTTTTATGTATTCAGTAGAGCTCTACATGGTCTCACTACGCAAATTGGACTCGCAGTGATCCTGCTGTTTTCAGCCTCCCAAACACTGAGATTACAGGCATGTGCCTCCAGGCCCAGTCTCAGCCATCCTCTCAGTGCACCCTGGGGGGCGGGGCCGGTACAGCACACTAGGGATCAAACCAGGTTCCTGGGTGCTTCAGTCTGCTGTGCTATCTGGCTGGCCCCATGGGAGCATGATTTTTAAATAGGGAAATGTCCTACAAAATATGGCCGGCACATTCCAGCTTATTTTGTAAACTGGGGGCTTTGGCCCCTTGGGCTCTGTCTCTCCTTGGAAGCTCAGCTGGATGCACAGCCGCCAGCTCCCTACTCCCTCAGGGTGAAGTCCTGAAGCTCACCAGCTTCCGCTCCCTCCCTCCCTCTCTACCTGCCCTGTCCACTGGTCTATAGTGTGGTGGGCTCTCTGGGTAAACTTCAGCTCAGTGAGCCCCTCAAGGGCCTTGCACATGCTTGCCTACCTTCCTGCTCCTGCAGGAAAACCTGACACCAGCTCACCAGGAGTAACGGCAAATCACTGTCCTGGCTTAGTGGAAATGCCTGTGCTTCACAATTGGGAAACGTTACTCCCCTACCATCTTGTTTTGAAATTTTGTGCCATCGTTTTTACTTCTTTAAAATAAAATTAGAAGAAAAATGAGTTCTCTCTGGAGAGCGTTTCTCCTATAAAATCACATTGGCTTCCTTTTTCCATGGACAGCTCACTACGCTGCCTGGTGGTTGGCCTGCAGGTTGGCCCTAACTATGAAAGGCACCATGGGCACAACTGTCCCCTGCACTACAGTTCCATTCTTCAGACCTGAGCAGGAGAAATAGGAAAGTGAAAGCCAGCGTGAAATCCAGCGGGGAAGGCAGCCTAGCCCAGCCCACTTCCCAGAGATGCTATGCTGACTTACATGGCTGCGTGGTTTAAGTTTCAAAGGAACACTCTGGTATGGGCATAAAATCACAATAAAGAGATTGACGCTCCTGAGAAGCTAGGCCACACTCCATCTAATTGGGCTTCCTACTTCCTTGGCACCTGATGCTGTCAATTTGCCAGAGCTGCCCTCTTCAACAGAGAGAGAGAGAGAGAGAGAGAGAGAGAGAGAGAGAGAGAGAGAGAGAGAGAGACAGAGACAGAGAGACAGAGAGACAGAGAGACAGAGACAGAGACAGAGACAGACAGAGACAGAGAGAGACAGAAACCAAGAGAGCAGGACCTGTGATCCGCCTGACCAACCAAGGATGGACCGTTTTGAGCGCCAGGGTTGCTTCTGAGGAAGCTGAGGGATGGCACATCAGCTTGGAATTCCACAGCCACCTTGCTCTTCATTTCTTACAAATGCTCTTAATGCCAGTGATGAAAACAAGCTAGAGAACAAAAGGTGTGCAAACAGGGACCACAGGGACACTTCCAAAACAGGAATGGATTACTGGTCATGAAAAACACTTGCAAACATCACTCCTAAGAGTGAGGACTGAGCTTCTCCAAGGTGGAAGCAGATAAGGAAGGAGTTTGCTTCCCCTACCTCTGTCCAGCGCTGTTCTGGAAAGCTGAGATACCCCAGAAGTGGAAGGAGAACAGGAGAACAGAAAGAACTCAAAGCGTCCCCGTGTTCAGATGGTAGAGAGATTTTAAAGAATTAATGCTATAAGAATTAATGCTGAGGAATGCAAGGGTTGTAGACACAAGGTTAAAAATAACACACCATAGTAAGATGGGATCCCAGCTGTTGATTCTGTACAGTATTTCCCATGCAAAGGGTTTATATCCATGAACTCTCTGCCCATGCTTAACTCCCCAAGATTTCTAGCTATGCTCTCTTCCAGTAAGTTTAGTGTTTCTGTTTTAATATTTAGATCTTTTATCCATTTTGATTTTACGTGGTGATGGATGTGGATCTGGTTTTTGTCTTCAGCATGTGGAAAGCCAATTTTTCCAGCCCTATTTACCAAAGAGGCTCTCTTTTTTCCAGTGGGCATGTTGGGCTCCTTTGTCAGAGATGAGGTACGTGAGTGTGACTGTGGTTGTGTCTGCATCTTCTAACCTGTTCCACTGGCCCTCAGCTCTGTTTTGTTGCTGGTACCATGCCGATTTGATCACAGCAGCTTGGTAGCATAATTTCAAGTCAAGAATTGTGCTCCCTCCTGCCTTGCCTTGGGTAGCCAGGATTGCCTCTGCCATTTTAGGTCTTTTCTGGTTCCAGATGAATTTGGGGAGTATTTTCTCTAGATCTCTGAAGTACATGAATGTTATGCAACCCTTCTTCACTGTTGGTGGGAGTGCAGACTGGGATAACCACTGTGCAAGTCAGTGTGCAGATTCCTCAAAAGCCTAGGGTTAGAGGTCCAATTCAACCCAGCTGCATATTTCTCAGAAGAATTAAGACATCACACCACAACAATAGATGTTCCCTCATGTTTATAGCAGCAAAATTTGTCATAGCGAAATCCAAGTAGCCCAAATGTCCACCAACCAAGGAATGGGTAGAAAAGATGCTGTATCATTATACGATAGCGTACTCCTACTCAGCTATAAAGAAAGATGGACTTCAGACTTTTATACGTAAATGGGTTCAACTAGAGAGCATACTCATAAATGAAATAAGCTGGACCAGACCCATATGTGTAAGCAGCACATTGTCTCCCTAGCATGAGAAACTGAAAAGGTAAATGAGATCCAAATGGCACAGCAGATACTGTGAAAGGAAAAGAAACTACTCAGAAGAAAAGAACAACCAGAGAGGGAAAAGGAGAAAAAAATGAGGAAAGAAAGAAAGAGCAAGTTATGTGAAATAGGAATATATTTTCTTATATATAATATATATAGTAATGTATTATATATATGCTAAGATAATTGTGCTACTAATTTCCATTAGTCCTTTAAATGAAACAGTGTTTACATCATTTGGTCATCCTATATGCATATATCTGATAACCTGAGCAAATGCTTAAAGATCTTTGAAGATAACCATATGCAAATGTAATAATCACCGTTAGTCTCCTATTATCTTGATGTGAAATTCTGTTCCATTTTTACGGTTTTATTATCTTTAAAATAAAAAAAACAGTTGAGATTTGTGTATAACAGCGAGAGGAAAATTCAGTTTTAAAAACTGAGGACATTCCATCTGAGCGTGGACACACAGCAGTCACAGAGCATCCCACCAGCTGGGCTGGCTCCCAGGAAAGGACAAATGTGGGGGCCACGGGGCAGGCTGTGCCTTGCAAGGTTCAAAACCATCAATGCTCATCGCAGCTTCACTACAGTTGACTAGAAAATGAGGCTAGGCAGATGAGATCAAATCTTATTAGTAGAACTGATTTTATAAAGAAACCAGTCTGAGTTAGTAGAAACTATTCACTTTGCTAAAGTCAAAATATACAAACAGGTAGATCTGAAGAGTTAAAATATGGGTTGTAAGTAATGATTGTGGAGAGCTAGAAAACAGTTTGTTCATGCAGGTTCCAGATTAAACTGTCCCCTCCCCCTGAAAGTCCTGCCCTTCAGAGAATGGATCCTCAGCTTTCTCCAAGTTAAAAGGCATCGCAGCTGTCCGATCACAGCCCTCGGACTGACTCCAGGCCTGGACAGCTTGAGCAATTAGGGTGGAATTGTATTTCATCCGCATGTGAAATGGCATCTGAACACCATCTGGGTCGAAACCAAATCAGAATCTATATAATGTTCAATTAACCTGAGGTCTCTCTGGCAGTTCTTTCTGGGCAGAAATTCAATGGGAAGGATTTTCTGGCTCTTGTAAACTTAAGGTGTGTAAATATTCCTAAGTGAGGAGCTCTTCTTCAGAAGAAATGAAACACTTGGCCTCCAATTAATGAGAATCCAATAAGGCAGCCTGCTCTGCGGCTTGGCTCGTGGTGCTCACCGCGGAAGCCTCTCACCGACTCGCTGGACCGGCTTCTCAAGCTGCCCTTGGCACCTTAGACTGGCTACTAATTTTGCGGGAGAGATTCCCTGCGTGTGGAGGAAGTCTAGCACCTTTCCTGGCTTCTGCTTCCTGAACTCCAGCCACATCCCAGTATCACCTGCCTTGGAGTCAGAATTCCCCTGCTTGGAGCCATTGCTCTAGGATAAGTATTCCAAATGATGTTAAGTCTAAGTGCAATTTCTTCAACTTTCTTTTGTGCGGGTGGTACCCACAGAGTCACTCTGGAAATGCTATGAATGGCTTTGTACCCATGTCACCACCTGCCGCAGTTTCATTAGGATAGGTTGATGTGTTCTGAGTAATTTCCAGTACCCATGCCTGTGCAAGTGAGGGAAAACAAGAACTAGAAACTCACTTGGTTCTCACAGCATCTTTAAGACTTGCTGGCTTTAGACAGCCCTACACCCGCCTGGAATCAGGAATGGTCCTTGCGTTCGTCACTTCAGCAGCTGCCTTTCTGATGGGGACCAGGAGAGAGCAGGAGGATCTCACGCTGTGCTCAGAGTGTCCCCTTGGAGCAGGTGACAGTTGCCCTAGAACTCGTGCATGCTTTCTTGCAGGAAGACAAGGATTCCAGGGAGCGGCACTGTCTGCATGGGAGCCACAGCTGGAAGATGAAGATGACCTCTGGGTCCCCAAACAGCTGCTGCTGTCCTGCTGCCTGGGCTGGCTGGCTGGTGGCAGCCTCACTGGGCCAATGAGGAGCTGTGGGGGACATGGTTGTCCTTCACCTCCTCGAAGCCCACAGCTCGTCACAGTGATCTCTTTGGTCACTTAGTAAAGTCCCATGTTCAGATCCAACCAATACTTGCACCGCATTGAATCAAAACAATCTTGATGTCTTCCCCACCTGGGCGGTCAGCAGCTCAAAGCCAGAAAAGAGATCTAATTGACCAGAAAGAAAGAAAAGACCCTGAGGAACAAAGAGCTAGAGATAGCAACAGGCTGCCATGACCCAGTAGTGCACAGCTACCCGAGCACACACCCCTGGCACACCCACGAGCACAGGTGCAAGCGGAGGACATCTGCTAAGGACAGGAAGTCAGCAGGCACCGCCTCTTGGGCACGTTCAGGCGACTGCATCCATCAGAGCACAAAGCCTCCTGGGAAAACTTTTCACGATCCACGCAGCAGCAGCATGCTCCAGATGGCGGCCAGTGTGCCCACCCCTGCTGGGGCAGAGACCGATGCCATCCGCTGACCCGCGACACAGATGAAATCTGGATCCACCTCTGCAGAGCATCTTCCACGTGTCCCCAAGTGACACCTGATGAAATAAGCTCAAGAAAAGTTAAGTGGTGTCCCAAACCATCGTGTTAATAAGTAGTGAAGTGCAGATTCCAAATACTTCTGGCCTCACAGTTCATGTTCTTGGGCTGGGCATACAGCTCAGTGGGACAGTGCCTGCCTGGCAAGTGCAAGGTCCTGAGTTTGATTCCCAGTACCAAAATAAAAGAAAAAGTGTTCTTGTTCTTTCCACTGAACTGTGCCACCTTGTGGCCAGGGGGGTGTGCACATTGGGGCTTATTTTCCCTATCACAGAAGAGTGGAGATGGTGAACTTGTAGAGAGATCAACTGGATAATTCGTCTCCTTCCTGAAAAGCAGAATGATCAACACAGTGGGAAAAACTTCACAAGTGCAGTAACTCTGACGGTGCTATGTCATCTGTGCCTCTTTCCTATTTAGGAGTTCAGACCCACTGTGCCACCCAAGAGTAGATGGAAATGAATATCTCAGTGCTCAAAAGCTTCAAAGACATCATTGTTCCCCTTTGTGCAGAAAGATTGTTAACATCCAGCTGTAACTAATCAGTGCTTTCCAGATTCAAGCTCAAAGGGGAGAGAGGAGATAAA
>PVKN010026028.1:0-13827 GCA_004027915.1 Capromys pilorides
GAAGAGGGGAGGGGAGGAGAGAGGAGGAAACGGGCATCTACTCCAAGTGAAGAGTTATGCACAATTGTAAAATTATAACCAACCACTCTTCCCTGCCTGGGATTGCACTGAATTGAGGATTGCATGTAAAGAGCGCCCCTGAACTTCTCTCAAGAAGCCATGTCTGTATTAATGGTTTTGCAGGCTGCCCTTGCCTAGGTAGCACGTTCTGATGTGAAGAGATGGCGTATTGTAGATTGAAAGGCAGAGTTATCTTTGGATATCTTAGTCCCTTTAATGGCCGTTCACTTTCACCTCTCTATGTGACCTAACACCTTTGTGAGGACTAGGTGACACCTAGCATAGCTTAGCAGACCTCGAAGCTCCATCCACTAGGAAGTTATTAACACCTGAAACCTGCAGAGAGATTTCTGTGCTGTAGCCTACCTGGTGCCCCCACTAAGGTCAATTTATTGATTTATGACCTTTGCTGCAGCACAAAAATTCACACCTGTTCTACAGTGGACCGTGTTATTCGAGGTAACTTAAATCTCTGCTTCTGGGCCATGGACTCTTCTATTTGGCTCATAATAAGCCATCTTCTTATTTTCTTTAAAATAGAGTTTTTATTTTACAGCGCTTCCATATAAGTGTAATGTACTAAAGTATTTGTAAAAAAAGAAAATCCCTGGTAGCACTCAGTAAATATCTTGTTCTACGCTGCAGCCTAAATTATCAGATAGCAGCTTTGCTGTTGCCTTCTCTTGGGCCTCTTGTATGGGCTGGTGGCATGGTAATTACACTCATGCTTTGACTCGGTCCAGATGTTTACTCTTATCTTAAAAAAAAGATGGCAATCTCTTAAAAATCGAGGGGCTACGTGTGGACAGGGTGATTTTTTTGATTGGCAGTGTGTCAATTCTGTGTGTCATCCAGAATATAGCTTTTAAATAATAACTCAGCTATGGGAAATGCTTTTTATTGCACCAATTTCAGTGATATTTAATGAGCTTCTGATTGACTGTTTGATCTTCCAATGTTTTGTGCTACTTTTAATTCATTTCATATAATAGAAAAAAAGTAATTGGAATAAAATTTTGTGACAAGATAATGACCTTCCACTTTGAAATTAAATGTCTGATTAGCTTCAACATTTTAATGCTGCGATGATATTGCTGCAGGAACAGGAGTGTGCATGCTATCACTCAGTGTGAAATGATGAGGAAATCTTTGCTTTTTCTTTTTCGTATCAAAAGGATCTGGTGGCCCTATAGTCATAGATGCACAGGATAGAAGGGAATTTATGGTGGTCGCTAAGCCCGTGCTCATAGCTTTTCAACCATCCTGTCAAGGGATTACGCAAATCATGTTTAAATACCTCCAATGTTGGGGTTCTTACTGCCTCCAGACCCGTCAGTCACCCAGGTAGTATTTATTTAGCAAGTAGCTGTTCAGTATCTACTATATGGTAGGAACTTAACTTATTCTTAGTACTAAGGGATACAGTGATGACCAGATTCTACTGCCATAGAATTGGGAAGACGGAAAGCTGGTAATAAGCAAACTACTTAGAAGTATTACATTAGGTGATTTAATGATGAAAGGTAGGGTGGGAGTATTACTTTTAATGGAATGGCTGAGAAGAGCAGTGGGTGCATTGAGATGAGGTGGCTCAGTTGAGCTGAAAATTCTCTTGGGAGACAAAACCATCTTGCCTGGATTGGGCTCATTCTGGTAATCCCAGCACTATGGGAGGTTGAGGCAGGAAGACTGCAAGTTTGAGCCCAGCATGGACAACCTGGGACGATCCTGTTTCGTTTCATTTTTTTCCCTTTCTTTCTTTCTTTCTTTCTTTCTTTCTTTCTTTCTTCCTTCCTTCCTTCCTTCCTTCCTTCCTTCCTTCCTTCCCTTCCTTCCCTTCCTTCCTTCCCTTCCTTCCCTTCCTTCCCTCCCTCCTTCCCTCCCTCCCTCCCTCCCTCCCTTTCTTTCTTTCTTTCTTTCTTTCTTTCTTTCTTTCTTTCTTTCTTTCTTTCTTTCTTTCTTTCTGTATTTAGTAAGAATCTACAGGATTTACAGGGCCTCACTACGGAGATCAGACTTGTAGTGATCCTCCTGTTTTCAGCCTCGCAAGCGCTGGGATTACAGGCATACACCACCATGCCCAGTTTCAGTTGCTATCTCAGCCCACCCTGCAGGCGGGGCCAGCACAGCACACTGGGGATCAAACCCTGTCACTGTACCTGCCTAAGCAGGTGCTTTAGTCCGCTGAGCTATCTGGCTTGACCCTAAGATCCTGTTTCAAAATAAAAATAAATATATTTTAAATCTGTTCTTGGTTAGCATCTATTGGGTGAATGAGTGACCTCAAGACTAGAGTTTCAATGACAGCTAAGATTGTTTGGGCCAGTGCAATGAATAATCAGTAGTCAGGATAAAAGGAGGTGAACATGTGCATAAATATTTCAGAGGCAACCAATTCCATTTTATACAATTTTAAACAGTAGAGATATTTCTCTTGTCTTGAACTCAAATAGCTTCTGGTAGCCTTTGTTCCTTGGAGCTATTCAGAGGGAGCCTACTCCCCTCCGCATTCTCTGTCTTCAGTGACACTCCCTCCACTCCTGGAAAGGCTCCTGGGACCCTTTTGGGGTGGATATATCATTTAAGGGTTTTAAAGGATAGTCATCAGTGACTTCATTACTACTTTTTCTTTGCTAATAGATCCTAGATTCATTAGAATATTTTGTTTCAAAGAGGTACTGGGGGTTGAACCTGGGAGCACTAAGCTACATTCTAAGCTTATGTTATATTGTGTTGTATGTTATGTTATGTTATGTTGTGTTGTGTTGTGTTGTGTTGTGTTGTGTTGTGCTGTGCTGTGCTATGCTATTTTGAGACATGATTTTCCTGAGTTTCCCAGGCTGCTTCAAACCTGTGATTCTCCAGCTTTGTTTGGACTCCTTTAGTGGTAAGCCGAGCAACCACCTCAGATGGACTTGTATAAATGTATGTATGCCTCATTGTAACCATAGAGACTAGACATGTAATCTGGTGCTGTAGCTGTCTGGACATTCCAGTGATATTATTTGTTAGTCATATATTTTTCCGTTCCTTCTCCCTATTTGTTCATGTTGATTCATTTTCTTACATTCTGTCTTTTCCTTTGCTGTGTCTCTGTGACCATCGACTGTGCTTTATTTTTCTAAATGTTTCCATCACAAGTACTGAAATTGATCATTATTGCTTAACTGGGTTCTGGGGATGGATCAGTTGTTTGGATCAATAGTCCCAATATTTTGAATTTGGTGCTATTTTCATTAAAGTGAAGAGACCCAAGAACAAAAAATTGAAGAAATTTCCCCATCATCACAAGCAAATCTTTGAAGAATCTAACTCAAAACTTTTCTTTCAGACCCAAATAGCCTGATGAGTTTTTGTAAATTTAATCTTTTATTTTGTGTTCTTCACTTCCCATTAGTTTGTAAGATTACATTCTGTCCAAAAGCTGAAGGCATCACATATGAAACTTCAGAGCTTGAGATATTTAAGAGAGATTTTTTTGGGGGGAGGGGCTGGCTCAGGCTGTCTTAAGGGCAGGTCTCATGCTCCATGCGAAGATGGGGATCGAACCATGGTCCCTGCCACTGAGTGACTTTGCTGAATCATGTGCTTTACTCAACTGAGCTACCTGGCAAGCCCCTTAGATGTTTAAGAGAATAATGTTGAATATTAAAGCCAGGAGGGAAGAAGAAAAAAGTCATTAGGGGAAAGTTGGGGAGATACCATGACAGGAAGTCCAGTGACTGATGCTATGCTTTCTGAGAACATTCAGCCTCTCCACCCGCCAGACCAGTCTCATTCTGCTTTCTCTCAGCCTTCTCTCTGCAAGTACTGCATTGTAATGGGAACTGACAGTGCAGAGTCAAGCTTTTATTCTTTGGTATCACAGGAGGATGAACTTATTATATCAAGAATGTTTGAAATGATCCAGTGAAATACAGGTTTTTTTTCTTTTTTTCTGCTACTGTGGAGTGAACCCAGGCCCTTCACACTGAGGTGTGTCCCTACACAGGGTCTAGATAAATTGTCCACACTGGGCTCAAACTGGAAACCCTCCTGCCTCAGCCTTCCAGAACACTGAGAGGACAGGCATGTGCTGCCACACCTGGCCAAATATGACAGTGAATGCTGACAGATTGATGTTTTACAACAGCACACATTATATTATTTCTTAGAATTTTTACAAATTAATTCATGTTGTTTGTCCCCAGCCAAGAAAGCAACTGAATCTATTTTGTATTCTGGTTGCCTAGAGTATTTCATGGCTTGCTAAAAAATCTTTTTGTTAACACCCATTTAAAAAATGAGAATATGTTTTTGTTGCAAAAACTGGTAATTTAATAACTGAATTCTGTAATGTCCAAGCTGTTGGACTATTTGTATCTTTTGGGGCACTGGGGAAAAGAGTTGTTTCAGTTTAAACTTCTTCCTGTGTGTCTGAGAAAATAGCTGATAATAAGCTTTATGAAGTACATGAAGATTCACAATGTCTGTAACTTATTCTTTTGGGTCCTTCAAACTTCTGGGTCCCATCCCCACCATTTCTTTAAGTTCAGAAGGCTGGAAGTGCAAGATCCAAGCTATGAGTAGTGGTGCACATCTGTAGTCTCAGCTACTTGGTAGGCTGATGATGGAGAGTTGCTCAAACTCAGGAGTTTGAGGTCAGCCTGGGAAATATAGTGAGGCCCTGGCTCAAAAAAGGAGAATGCCTAAGATCCACCCAGATGATTGGCTCATTGTGAGGCCTGTGAGAAAGAATCTGTTCCGTGTCACTTTGTTACCTGCAGGCTAGCAATCTCGGTTGTCCCTTGGTTTGCGAAGCGTTCGCCTCAATCTCTACCCTCACATGGGATTCTCCTCTTGTGCCTGTGTCTGTATCCAAATTTATGGTATGTCAACACTCAGTAGAGAAACATAGTCAATACATAAATACATTAGTGTTCACAAAGTAGGCTTACAATGGCTGCCTGCAGAATCAGGTGTGGAAGAGTGCAAAACACTGTGTGCTGGAGATCCAAAGGATCCAGTCAGAGGTTGAAGGCCTGGAGCTCACAGGAGTGTCTGTTGTGAGATACTTCAGGAGGCTGACGTGTTGCTCATGGAAGGCTAAAAGATCTGTGCTAGATCTCCAGCTATGAGCACATGAGACTTCGGGGGAACACATAACCTGTAACACCTACTTGGTGGTGCTTTCTGACACTAGCAAATGTATGTATAATCTCCATTAACCAGAATGAGTTATGTCAAAGGTAAAATGTTTAATTTTCAGCATAGATCCCAGAATGTGGATAGTTTAATGTTTACAGATAAGAAGACCTAAATGCACACAATAGACACTCGTATTTGGACACAGTTCTCAGAAGGCCACAGTGTGCAGGATCTGTGGAAAAGTCACTGTATAGCACAGACATCCCGCCATAGCTGGCTGTAACCCTAGCACCCAGGAGGCTGAGGCAAGTGGGTTGCCAGTTCAAAATTTGCCTGGGTAATGTAGCAAGACCTTGTCTCAAAACAAAAACAAAAACAAAACAAGAGCTGTGGTTGTAGCTCAGTGTGAAGGCTCTGGGTTCAATCCCCACTACTAAAACACAAAAAAAACAGACATGGGTTCATTTCTGTCACACCTGTAGAAAAATCCAGTATGCTGTACTGGGCGTACCAGGAAACGTGGAAGGACAGTTCCTTATGGCTGACTCCTCCACCAACAACCATGGCAGAGAACAAGTAATTCTCACTGAGTCTCTCATAAAAATTGCAGAAGACGTGTGTAAGCATAGTTTTAGTTAGTTATTCGTAACCTTTTCTGGGAGAATTTTGAAAAATACTGATAGCTGAGTCCTTTTCTAAACCAATAAAATAGTTTGTTGGAGGAGACCTTGGCATGGGTAGTTTTAAAATATCTTCAGGTGATTTTAGTCCTACAAAGCACTGCTTGAAGTAGTGGCAGTTCTATAAGTATAAACACATCATGGTATCAGGATGAACACTTTGAAGAGTAGAATACTTTGGGGTGCCTGAGAATTTTGCTGTTTATTAGCAAATGGTGTTTCTCCCTTTGTCCTTGAAGATAGAGTTACTATAGTTACACAGTATATGTTTTATTGAAGAAATGAATTGAATGCAATGAGGGGGCTGGGAATATAGCTTTGGGCATGAGTGACTGCCTGGCAAGTACAAGGTCCCATGTTCAATCCCCAGTATTGTGGTGGAAAAAAAAAATCAAAAGCAAACATACATACTGTCAAAAAATAAAAAGTAACTTAAAAAAACAAACAACCCCCCCCCCACACACACACAATACAATGAGGACCAGAAAGACAACAGGTGCATTGAGTATAAAAGAAACACAGCCTTTTTTTGTTTGTTTATTTGTTTGTTTTTGTACTGAGAATTGATCTTACAACCTCACTCTTGTGGGGCAAGCATTGTGCCCCTGAGCTGTACCCCACTGTGACACAGTTCTTTCTAATAGAGGAGTGTAACTCAACGTGAAAGCCCGGGGTTCATTTTTTGGGAGTGTATTTGGGGGATAAAATGTTTTTTAAATCAAGTAAAATACCTGTGAAATTGGGAGGGACAAATGAAAAGCAAGACACTCATGAGTATAAAAAGTGACATGTAATTTTATGACTTGCTGTTTCCGTGTTCTAGTTGATGAAATTTGAGCAAATTTCTCTGGATTTGTTTGTTCACAGACCAATATACCTGCATGAACAGAGACTTGACCACTTTCTGCTTACTGCACTCCGTAAAACAGGCCACACATTTTCTGTAATGCGTATGACAATGTTTTGATTAGGTTGCTTTCTCTTTAGTGAAAGAGCTGAGATTTTATTCCCCTCCCCACCAACTTGTCCCTAGACTTTCCATGAAGATCTTTCCTGAATCCAGAGGACAGAAACAGACCCACAGGTATGAGTGACCCCTGCCTTGGGAAATCCATCCCTTAGTGTGTTTTTAGCTTGAGTTTCCTAGGCCATTCCTGGTTGCAAAATATATAGATTTGTTTTTCTATAGTATAAAGTTGAAAGTGATCTTTTTTTTCTCTCTTAGAAACTTGTAAGCCACTCCATGTCCTACGTGTCTCATTTCTAGCTGGGGCAGACATGCAGACATGCATGTTGTTCTGAATGCTACAGCGTGGAATTACCAGGTCGTGAACTCTGTTAACCACTCATACCTGTGTCAGAGCAATCAGATCATAAAAAGGTACTTGGGAGCGGGGCTACTAGAACTACTTGCCTGGTTTCAGGTGGCTCCTTTCACTAAGCAGGGAGTGTCCTTGTGCCCGTGAGTTGATTTCCCTATCTGTAAAATGGGGATAATAGTGGTGTCCACTTAGCAGCATTGTTCTGAGGCTCAAATGAACTGATGCAGTGTATGAGCAGTGCCTGACGCGCAGACCACCCGCAGTGAAGATCAGTTGCTATCTTTTCTCTTCCTCCTTTTCATTAGTTAGAATAAAATTAAATCCTCTGTGTACATATTGCTCTAAAGTAAACAGCTCCCCACAAGAGGGTTTTTAAAAAAATTTGTAGCATAGGCATCTCTGCTGGCTTCTCTGCACAGCACACAAAGGGGATAGACCTTGTAAGCAGCCACCGACCCTTTTTCTCTTTCTGCTGTGTTGTGAGAGTTGCAAAGTGTGTCGTTCTGGAGGGATAAGGCATCACACTCAGCTTGCTCCTCAGCTGCCAGGGCAGAATAAGCAGCCCATGTTCACCAGCTGCCCTGACCTGAGGTTGGCACAGTAGGCAACACGGTAGACATAAGTAGGTAGAGAAGCCATGGGTCCACTCAGGTGTGCCTCAGTTTCTTCTTCCCTCACTGACAATGTTTCAGTAAAGGGACAGCACCCAACAGTGTACTATGACTTGTTCTTAAGTCTCTGGTTTTGTTTCTCTCTCACTCTCAAGTTTCTTCTATTCTGGATTTCAGAAAATAGTTCAGTTGCTGAAATTGGACAAACAGCTACTTTTAAAATTAGTCAAGTGATAAAAGAAGTCAAGTGATATAAAATATTGCTTTGCAGAGTTATTTCTAACAGTTTCCCCTTGCAGAAGCATCCCTTAAAGATAGTGTTTTGACAAAGGCAAACAATGTACCCCCCACAACACAGTCCTTTCTACCAGAGGAATGTAACTCAACGTGAAGGCCCTGGGTTCATTTTTTGGGCGTGTATTTGGGGGATAAAAATGTTCTTTAAATCAAGTGATTTGGGAGGGATAAATAAAAAGCAAGAGCAGATATGAGGATTTCTGAATTGACATGAGGAGAACTTCTTGTGTCATCCACACTCAGGAAGATCCATCGGTGGTACAAATCTCTTCCCTTCCTAAATCACAGGAGCAAGATAAATCAAAATATGGATCATCATCAAATAATCTTACATATAAGATACTTACATCAAAACCTTACATTTTGGAGATATCTGAAAGATCAATAATTAACACATAGCGTACGTCAACACTGAAGCTTTCCTTGGGCTGTGGGGATAGTCCTATCTGGATGGCCTCAGGTTTTAACCTTAGCTATTTAATTTAAAGTTGGTTTAGTAGCTCATGTTTATGGATAAATGAGCAAAACAGTAAAGATCAAAAGCAAAAAATAAAATTACTATGGAACTCGGCGTTGCAGAAGCCAGAG
This sequence comes from Capromys pilorides, assembly GCA_004027915.1. NCBI lineage: Eukaryota > Metazoa > Chordata > Mammalia > Rodentia > Capromyidae > Capromys > Capromys pilorides. The sequence continues at coordinate 8,686 of PVKN010026028.1, forward strand.
CCGGGAAATGTTAGTGAAGTGTGGCGTTCAGAATGAAAGGCCCCACTTATGATAATGTGCCTAACAAGGAAATGAGATTGACACAGCAATTCTCTGTTTCTGTCATTCCCCTGAGGTTAGAGATTATGCAGTGCCTGTTTCTGTTTTTAGCTTCTTTGGTAATTCCTATGGTGAGAGACTACACTCTGCATATTTGTCATGGTTGCACTTCTGTCAGGTGCCCGGGTCCTTGAGGTAGCACAGAACACGCTATTTTTCCTAAGCCCTGAGCTCATGTTCTACCCACCCCAGTGGATATCCAGAGCTCCCTTTCCCAGGCTGATTTCTTTATCTATGCTTAGTTGCCAGGGAATCCCACAGGGGAAACCTGAGTCTATCTCAACAATGGTTGTTGCTGGGCGAAATGTTATTTAAGTGGGTCCCAGTGACAGAGCTTTACATTCCTTATTTGGAGCCTCATTGTAACCCTGAGGCCTTTCAACACCAATCAAAGATAAATGGAGAGGAGGAAGATCAGCATATAGTTGAATAAAAAATAAACTTGTTAAGCTACATTTATGACAAAAGAACAAGGGTTTGGATCCATTCCCTTTTTGGTAGTGGTTATTATAGCTGAGTCCTTGACTAGAAGTGTCCTTAAACTCCACTGTATTCGGGTACTTCAGAGAAAAAGAACATCAATAGATAGATAAATAGGTAGGTAGGAAATAGATAGATATACATTCATAATATGAAATCGGTTCACATAATATGGAAGTTGCAAAATCGTATGACCTATTGTATGCAAGCCGAGCACAGAGAGCTGGCAATAGAGCTATAATTTAAATCTAAAGGCCAGAGTACCAGAAGGACCAGTGTCGAAAGTTCCAGTCCACGTATGAGAGGTCTGAGAAACAGGAGAGCTGCTGATGTAGATTCCAGTTCAGGTGTGGAAGAAGTGAATGTCCCTGCTTGGAAGTAGATAGAAAGGGTAAACTTTTCTTTCCCCTGTTATTCTGTTCCTACTCCAGTGGATTGGAGGAAGCTTTTTCACCTCAGAAAGGACAGTGCACTTTTTTTAGTCCTTGGGTTGAAATGCCAATTTCACCCTCAGGGAAACACTCTCACAGACACAACCAGAATATGTTTAACCAAATATCCGGCCATCTGTGGCCCAGTGAGGGTGACATAAAATGAACCATCACACATACTCAGACTAGTTTAAGGAGAAAAGGAATGTATTGACTGATATACCTGGAGAGGACCAGTGAACAGAATCACTACAATATTCAAAGCTAATACAGTTGGAGCCATGGACTTGGTACCAGCAAGATTCCTTTTCTTCCAATCCTCTTATTATTCCTGACTGTTGGTTTCCCTTTGAGAATGAGTTTTATTTTCTTCTTCTACAGATTGACCCTGACCATATATCAGGACACATGATCACCCTCAACCTCAGATTCATTTAGTAGCAAGAAAAGGACTTACATACAAAGCTCATAAAAGAGATATACTCTACTTTGGGACATATGCTCAGTTCTTGTACCACTTAGCCAAAATACAGATATCATTGTTGGTTAACTTAGCTCTAATGCATACTACTATAGCCAGTGCTGAGTGTTCACAGAGCAAAAAGGTATAATAGTTATCATCAGAGATAGCACAGTCCACCCCTTGTCTGCCATTTGTATACATACGAGCCCAAGAAGGTACTCACTATCATAGCTGTTATCTGTTTAGCCAAAACATATCCACACATTCCGTATAAGAGAAGCAGTCTACTTGTCACATCTAGTTACTGGTTCCAAGGACAGCATTTCTGGGTGATGCCTTTTCCTCTGGGTCAAGTTCAAAGGTGACTTTTTATGTTGTGACAGCCTGTGACTGATCATCTCCAATGTCTCAAATGTAGGGTATTGGAAGGAAAAAGGATACATGCAATGAAAACTCCTAGCTATTAAAAAGGAAAAATGGAAAACAAAGTGTAGCAACCTCTAGTCTTTAGCCTGTTTTGCATTTTCCTAGACAAGGATAGTAAGAAGTCCTTGTTCTAGCAAATTCAGTCCAAAAATCTGGTCACTTGATCCCAGGTGGAGTTATTGGCAAGCTTATGATGAAAATGCCAGGAAGAATACAGTCTGTTTTCTTGAGGAGAAAACAGATGCTAATCCCTAAAGTTCATGCTATTCTTTAGTCAGTTTGTTTAGGGGCTAGCAGATATGCTGGCTGTACATATTCCAGAACCCAAGCCAGGCTTTCCATCTAACCAGTGATTTAGGAGCCATTCCTACACTTATGTAATTTCAATGATAAAGCATTATGTTTAGATACTATTTCATGTGAACCATTTGACTTAGAAGACTTTCCTTAGTATAATACATATTTTCTTGCCTATTAAAGTAACTTGAGTAATCTATGTTCATTATGTAAAAGAAGAAAAGTACAGATGAATGATAAAAATATTACCCATAATATGACTTCTTTTTTTCTGTGCCTTTTTAATAGATGGTAATGGCTGGCTTATGGGACAGAGCAGGGCATCGGCCTTTCAGTGCAGAGCATTATGTTCACATTATCTTGCTTAGTCAGGATTGCTAACAAGAAACTCAGGTCTTGGCTGAGGACTCAACCCTTTGCACTGCCCGAACATTCCTTTTGCCTCTCTCTTTATCACTCCTAAGGGTTCTTCCCTAAAGTAGACACTCTTTTCCTCCAGCTTTCTCTTCTTTCCCTGTGACAGGAACTTCTGATGTCTTGTGTTTGCAGTTTGTGAAGGTTCTTGAATATTCATGAGCCATAGAGCCAGTGGGATCTAATATATGAAACTATGACTTCTGAAGTACCTAGGACCAAGGGCCACCATCAAGCAAAAGCGAGCACTCAGATGCTGGTGGACAGAGCACAGCTCTGCTTCAGAAAGTTATCCTTGGTTCTTTCATGAGTTGTGACGTTTAGGATTTGGGTCAGGCAGAGCCCTTGTGTTTCTCTCATTTTTCTCTTTTTATCTCTCTCTTGACCACTAAACCTTCAGACTCCTGACTGGATCAAAACTGAGTTCTGAATATGGTACAGAAGCTGTGGACATGCAATTACTTGACTTATTGTGAAGAGACAACTCTATTCTGTTTTCATTGTCTTGTTTATTTCTGTACTGTATTTTAGGTGACAGGAATCTGTTTTCTGTATTTCTATAAAATGATCTATTAGCCCAGTTTCATAAATCTCAGTCGGAATGTTGAGAATAAGTTGGTGGATGAGTAGGAATGCTTGGGAACTTTAAGTCTTCCTCCTCTTCTTCCTCCTCCTCCTCTTTTTCCTCCTCCTCCTCTTCCTCTTCCTCTTCTTCTTCTTTTTTGTGCGTGTGGCTTTAGATCAAATATATCCAGCCCCTATAATATACCTGCCAGAGCTTATTAAATATCATGTCATTTTTCTGCTTAGAGTTGACAGCAGCCTGCCCCCACCGCGGCCAAGGCCCACAGAATGCCTGCAGAGTACTTCTTCATCCAACTCTCACTCCCATCTGTCAGTTTTCAGCCTCCTGAACTCACCCTCCGCCATCCACTCTAGTCTTGCCTTTCTGGGCACTTGAGAAGCAGCCCCATTTCGGGGTCTTCACATTTGTGTTTCCTCCACCTGGAACTCTTCCTTTGTATCCCTAAGCGAGAGATCTTAATGTCACCCTCTCGGTGGCACCTTCCTTCCTGTCCCTTGTGCTCACTGGCTTCCCTGCTGTTTTGCTCTTCCCTGCTTTTTCTCACAGATTTCATCACTTTCTAACAACCTGTCTGCCTATTTCCAGTGTGTGTGACTGGCCTCTCCTCCCGGTGCCTAAACTGGGGAAGCAGAGAGCTTTGCTCACTGCAGTGTCCCAAGCACCTGGAGCAGGGCCTGGCTCAATATTTGTCAAATAGGATCAGAGGGTTTCCCCAGAGGCTAAATAATGACCACCAGAAGCCCTTCTCTTTATAAATATAGACACCCACTCACTAATGGAGTAGAAACCTTTTGTAAGTTGACTGTAAAATAAAATCTGTTTGCTTCTTGATTTTCACTGTGGAATCCAATGTGGATTTTTTTTCATGGGAAAAAATTTCCTAGGGGATTAAACAAGAATTAGGAAAACTTCCAGGCCTTTGACACTCTGGGCACCGTTGTTAGGCTTTGGTTGCTTGCTACCTTGGCATTCATTATCAATTCTTTTGCCTCTGTGACACTTGCAGCCAATAATGGCCATTCCAATGCTGGTTCCCCAAGGAGGACTTTTTGAAGCTGTTATAGTTCCCTCACTCCACACTCATAAAGTTCTGAGCTTTCTTGTTATTTCCTTATCTAGTGCCTCATGTACAAAGGTGTTACCCAAAGGTCACCATCACCTTACAGATACAAATGAAGTCGCAACGTTAGAAATTCAAATTTCATGATCCTGTTTTCACTTGCCCACAGCCTTTCTTGTCTTGAAAACACCTCAAGTCACAAATGTGTTTTAGAAGGTTAGTTTTGCTCAGAGCCTCACCAAGAATCCACAGGCTTCCTAACTCTTCAGGTATTCCTGCAAGGCGCTGAGTTATCCCATGAGGGAGGATGGAAGTGACAACCTTTAAAAAAAAAATGCTCTATATCTCATTTCAAGGCTCACTTTTTTTTTCCTTGTGGAGAACCTTTTACCCTAACAGAGCTGGGCTTCACAGATATCTATAATAGCATCATGACATATTTCAGGTTGTGTTTTGTTCATTTCTTTATTCACCACATTGAACACTTACTTTACGCAAACTGATGAGGCTACAGCAGTGATCAAAAGACCACCTGAAGTTCAGGTAGGAGAGACAGATATGAAAAGATAAAAGCACGTGCATTGCAGAGGAGGTAACGGCACTGAAGAAAGTCTACTCTTTTGGGGAGGGACAGGGGAAAGTCTCCTGGGTGTGAGAGAGGAGGGAGAAAGAGCCCCCCAGACCACTGCAAGGAAGAGCACCTGAGATTTACAGGATGAGTAGGAGTTGGCCAGGAGTAGAGGACAAAAGTGCTCCGGACAGAGGAAACAATTTAGAGTAGCTCTAAAGATCAAGTATTTAAAACATTTCAAGCTTTAATTTATCAGTAATGAAAAAGAAGTCTCCAGCAGGTTAACTTTAGATTAAATATGAGTTAAAGCAATGT
>PVKN010026029.1:0-13947 GCA_004027915.1 Capromys pilorides
TTTGGAGCCTAACTAGTAAACCCGTGAAAAGTTGAAGCAGTAGGAGGAGTAGGATGTTCGGTGAGGCACACTGGCAGCTGGACAGTGATTCTGGGGTAAGGAAGGCAGACAGCAAACGCCACCAAGCAGTGCCACATCTCTAAGCTGCTCCTCCTGGAGACTGGGTCCTTGAAAGTCATCCATAGTCTTCCGTTCCTGGGAGTGTAATGTGAGCAAATAATTGGGCATATGCACAAGTATGTGAGCCAGTGTTTATCAGAGCTTGCTTCTCCTTTCTTTTTTTCTTCCTTCCTTCTCCTCTTCCCCTCCTCTTTCTCTTCTCCCCTCCCTCCTTCTCCCCTCTCCCCGCTCCCCCTTCTGTCTCTTGTTTCTTGAGACAAAGTCTCACCATGTGAGACCTTGCTGTGCTCCTCCTCCCTCAGCCTCCTGAGTGCTGGCATTACAGGCCTGCACCACCACACCTGGCCACAGCTTCATTTTTAATAAACATTCTAGAAAAAACTAAACATCCAATCATCAAGAAATAGTTACATAAAATTTTGCTAAAACACGTACTGGAAATATAAACACATTTAAAATGCTAGGCCACAGGCCAGCAAGATAGCTCAGCAGACTAAGTGCCTGCTTTGGCAAGCACAGAGACTAGGGGTCCATCCAGTGTGCAGGCCCTGCCCGTAGGACGCACTGAACCAGTGGTGCATGCTTGTAATCCCAGTGCTAGGGAGGCTGGAAACAGGAGGATTGCTACAAGTCTGAGCTGCACCCTGTGCCAAATACATAAGAGGAAAAAATAAAATGCTGGGCCAGGAATGTAACTCAGCAGCACAGTACCTGCCTGGCAAGCATAAGATCCTGAGTTTGTTTCCTGGTACAAAACAAAGTTATTTGAGCCAGGCATGGTGGCACATGCCTATAATCCCAGCACTTGGGAGGCTGAGGCAGGAAGATTGGTGTGAGTTCCAGACCAGCCTGGGCTACAAAAGTGAGCTCAAGGTTAGCCTGAACTGCATACTGAAACCCTGTCTCAAAAAAACAAAAAAGTTATTTGATACTGTTAAGAAGAAAGGTTTTACAAACCTTATCTTTGCTTAAGGGTGCTGTAAGATTAGAAGAAGGCTGAATAGATAATCATAGGATCATAGTGTTGTTCTCTGCACAGTAGCATTAGAGTTTTTATTTTGAGGGAGGAGTTTTAAGCAAGAGCAGAAGGTAGTCTCAGATTTTTTTGTTTGTTTTTTATATTTTAGGGAAGGGTGTTTAGGGTCTCACTACTAGATCAGACTCGTAGCAATCGCCTGTGTACAGGCTCCCAAAAGCTGGGATTACAGGCGCAGGTGCCACCACACCCAGCCTCAGTTGCTGTCTCAGCTTGCCCTGGGGGGGGGGCCAGCATGGCAGGCCTGAGGATCGAACCCCCAGCCCCTGCGCCTGCTTGCAGGTGCTTTAATCCACTGAGCTATTTGGCTGGCCCTTCAAATTTTTTTTTGAGATCATGATGTTGCTATGAGAGGAACAAGAGAGCCCTGTGTTGCAGAGGGGCAGAAGCAGGAACACTATTCGAATGGGCAGACAGGAAAAGATGGTGTCTGCCAAAATGTAATCAAATAGCCCAATCAATAAATAAGCAGATAAATTGAACAGGTGCTTCTCAAGAGTAATGAATGACCAGGAGGTATGAAAAATGTTCAACATCTGTAGCCATTAAGGAAATGCAAATCAAAGCTACATTGAATCTTGGAAGCAGCCTGTAGTTTCATCAGTAGAAGACTGAGTAAAGAAAACATGATGATTATGCATGATAGAGTCCTACTCTGTTATGCAGAAGAATAAACTTGAGTCATTCGTAGGAAAATAGGTGCACCTTGAGACCATAGTGGTAAGTAAATCAGATGCAAGCTTAAATGTTGTATAGTTTCTACTATAAAAGAACGCCAAAGTATAAATTAAAGTCAAAATAAAAGATAATAGGAAATAGGGAGATCAGTTGCAGATGAGAAGAACTCTAAGAGATTGATGAGTGAAAGAGGGGGAAAGAGGCCCTAGCAAGAATTGAGATGTAGGGCTGGTGAGATAACTTTCTAAACACCTGCCTTGCAAGTGCAAGGCCCTGAGTTCAGTTCCTGGTACTGCATGCCAGACCAGCCCCAGAACCCTGGGCACACCACGCCAGCCCCTAAACTGGGCATGGTGGTGCATGCCTGTAATCCCAGTGCTGGCGAGGCTGAGACAGGAGGATCACTAGTGAGCCCAGATATCAAATATTTTTTTTAAAAAAAGACATGTACATGTATGAGCTCCCAGTGATAAATGTAATCATTCTAGACTGCACACATACACTAATGAAAATTTAAAAATTAAAGAAAAAGTACATTAAGATTCCATCTCATCCCAATCCAAATGACTTTTTTCAAGGATATGAGGGTGAGGACATGCGGGGTAGGGTGGGGTGGGGAAGAAACCCTTCACTAATGGGAATGTAAATTAGTGTGGCTACTGCAGAAAGCAGTTTGGAGGTTCCTTAAAAAACTAAAAGTAGATCTACCCTTTGATCCAGGTGTTCCAGTCCTTAGTGTATACCAGAAGCACTAAGTGCAATCAGCCTGCCGGAGATGCCCACATAACATGTTTTTTGTGGCGGCACTCACAATAGCCAAAGTAAGGCGCCAACCTAGGTGCCCACCAACAGATGAATCATAGTGTTCAGCCGTTGGCGAGATTTTGTCATTTGCAAGAAAATAGTTGGGATTGGAGATCGTTGCATTAAGTAAAATATGCCAAACTCAGAAAGACAAGTATCAAATGTATAGAATCTAAAAAAGATGACATGAGACTGGAAGACAATTTTTAGACAAGAAGAAGGGAACAAGGGGAACTCGACAAGAAGAAGGGAACAAGGGGAGCTCAAGAGGGGGGAAATTGGGGCATGAGGACAAGAGGAGATTTCGTACTAGAGAGAAGACAGGTTTCATTAGGAAGTAAGACTCATGGGATTCAGTATTGATGACATACAATATTTTGGGTATTAATCTAGGTGCTAAAGACATCCAAGAAAAAAACATCATACCTTTGTTCTGCACATGCGGGAAGTGTGGTGGGCAGCGGGGGCTGGAACCGCTGGTTCGCACTGGTTCACAAGAACTAATTGTTAAATTTTCTCGGGGCGGAGTTTTGAGAGCTGGTTGTTAAAAGTCCATCACTATTAAAAGTTAGACTGCACTCAAATAAATTTTATTAAAACTGAAGGTTACTCCCTGATTGGTTCTCTTTCCTTCATTCTCACCTGTGCCCTGACGTTCTTTCCTTCCACTATGTGGTGTGAATTGCCACACAGGAATCCACTGTTGCACATGTCTTTCCAACTCCTTGGTGACGTTTCAGTGTCAACGTGGCCAGCTGTGGTAAGTGCATTGTAGAAGCCAGCAAGTGTTACAAATCAGGGCTTTTCTCCCTCTAAAGAGCAGCTGCTACGCATTTATAGCCCTCCTTTTCATAGGGTAAAGGAATCATCCGAGACAGAAAGTCACGGTTTAAGTCAGGGCACTGCCATTTGATAATAATGTGATTTGGCTAAAGTGCCTAAGGTTGGTTTCCTCATTCACAAGATAGGGCTCAGCACTGCCGTGCTCCACTGACACAGCCATAACAAAATACTGAGACTGGGCAACTTATAAAGACGAGAAATAGACTTCTCACAGATCTGAAGGGTGGTGAGGCCAAGAGCAAGCTACCAGTTGGCTTGGTATCCAGTGAGGAAGAGCTCTGTTCCTCCAGTGGCAGAAGAACAGGAGACAGAGGACTAACTCCCCCATGCCCTCTTTAGAGTGGCAGTAATCCTATATACGGCCCCCTCCCCGCAGTACCACATTGGGAAATAAGTTTCCAGCACATGAACTTGGAAGGGATGAAATACTTCAAATCACAGAGATAGGTAGGTAGGTAGATAGATATTTCATTAAATATCTTAATGAAATAACTTATACCAATGGGTGAACATAATGCCAGGCACACACAGGTGCCCTAAAGACAGGGATGAATTATTTATAGAGTAACAAAAACAATCAATTTGTAAGATCCATGACAGACCGAGCAAAAGAAAATGTTTCCGCTGGTGGGGTCATCTGAGAGAAATGAGCTCTTTTTAGCCACATGAAGCTTTATCCTGAATCTTCTACTCCGGGATGCACTGGCTCTGCTCTGCAGAATACAGCCAAGCCGCCAGGCCCAGCACTCGCAGCTCTCAAGGACCACAGAAGAAATGACAAGAGGTCGGAGAACTCGTATCAGCAGCATCTGGCAGGTTGGACATAGCCATCCCAAGGGCCAGTGGGCCAGTGTCCAGCTTAAATATGGCTCCTGGCAGGGCAGGGGAAGCTCTGTCCCTGAAGACATTTGCAGGCCTACATTTAGACTGCCTCTGGGGGAAACAAGAGGCTGCTGCTTAGGAGGACTGAAAAGACTACCAAAAATGGTACAGTTGCATTTCCCTGGGCTTGAATTCTCCAGAAAGTCAAGTAAGACGTTGAGGTGTCTATTCTTGCCGAGGAAAGCATAAGTTTGCAGAGGAAGAGAAAGCAGACTGAAAGGAACGTGCTGTGAAGTCCACAGGAGGAGTAGGGGAGAAGCTGTGGAGAGCCCCTTTAAGGGAGGAAAAACCAGGCTGTGCCCCTCGGAAGGGTGGGAGCGTGCTGGTTCCTTTGGCCTGCAGGGGGCGCTCAGGAGCATATATGGACTAGCTCAGCCTGGGGCAGAGACTGAAAGGACAACAGTTAAGGACAAACAGGTAGCCTTTTCCAGTGAGGCAAACGCAAGTAGGGCCAGCCTTAGCTCCAGTACCTAAGAAGAATTGCCCCGTGGCCCGCTCCACAGTGGCCACATATCTAGAGCCCCGAGTTCGTCAACAGACCCGATCCTCTGCCTCTCGACTCCTGCCTGGAATCCTGCTTCAACCTGAGCTGCAGCAGGCAGAAATCTGGAGGCTCTGATAAAGTGTGGGTTAGGAAATGACAATGGCAGGGATTATAGAGCACTCTCTAGCCAGGGACAGCTGAGTGCTGTGAAGGGAAGAAGAGTCGCCCAGCATCAATCCGAGCTAGAAAACCACCTGCCGATACTGTGCAGGTTCTCCCAGTACCGAACAGGTTCTCCTCAGAAAGCCTGCGGGGCCAAGTGGAAGCTGATTCCTGGACAAGCACATCCATAGCAGCGCCAGGGGAACCTGCACTCTGGCTGTCCTGGGGGTACTCCTGACTGGGAGCGAAAGCTGTCTCCTCAGGCAGGTGACAGCAGTACCTACAGGACAGTGCCTGCAGCTCTGGGGATGGCAGCACACTTTTTTTTTTTTTTTTTTTTTTTTTTTTTTTTTGCTTCCTCTTTTAAAGAGAATTTAAAGAATTAAAAATGGCATAGAATTTCAAAACAAGACGATGGTTGTTATATTTCATATTGTTATCTTTAAAGTAGCTGTTCATGTTACCAAACAGAGGCATGCAAAATTGATCAAAAAAATGAAGCTCCTTGTCCCACTTGATTGGACAAAGCTTACACACTGGAATATAAGGCCAAAAAGGTTATGCCATATACAAGATTTGTGTGGGCCATGGTGGCTGCAAATGTCCAGGTCCTAAGAAAAAGGCTTATGGCAAGTGTGTCAGTCATGGCGTTAACCAGGTCAAGTTTGCACACAACCTTCAGTCTGTTCCTGAGGAGCAAGCTGGATGCCACTACGGGGCTCTGAGAGTTCTGAGTTCTTACTGGGTTGGTGAAGATTCCACATACAAATTTTTTGAGGTTATCTTCATTGATCTGTTGCACAAAGCTATTTATTAAAAGAAATCTTGATACCCAGTGGATTACCAAACCTGTCCAGAAGCACAGAAGTTGTGGGCTGACATCTGCAGGCTCCAAGAGTCGTGGCCTTGGAAAGGGCCACAGGTTCCACCGCACTATTGGTGGTTCTCACCCTGCACCTTGGAGAAGGTTCTCACCCTGCACCTCCACCATTACCACTAAAAAAGTGATGTCTGTAAAGTTCATAACCTAATAAAAAATTTAGACAGTCCTAAAAATTAAGCATGAACTGTTCCTTTCAATAAACAAATAGAAATTAGTAGTACAATTACCTTAGCTTTTTTTCTTTTTTTTTGTGGGGGCGTCTTTTTGAGACAGGGTCTTGCTGTGCAGCTCAGGCTGGCCTTGAGCTCACTTTTATAGCTCAGGCTGATCCTGCTGCCTCAGCCTCCCAAGTGCTGGGATTACAGGCATGCGCCACCAAGCCCAGCTCCTTAGCTATCTTGTATATGTGCATAAATATATATATATATATTTTTTTCTCCTTTTCTTTTCTCCTTTTCCTCATCCCAGTAGTACTTCCCTTTTTTTTGTTTTCCAGTCATACTTTCCTATTAAGCAGTTTCTTTCCCTTTCACAGTATCTGTTGTACCTTTCCGATGTTATTTACTCTTTCAGATTCTTTTACTAGTGAGACAATATGATGTTTATGTACACAGGTCTGATTTATTTCACTTATGAATATTGTCTCTAGCTGTATCCACCTATCTATAAAAGCCTTGAGTTTGTTTTTATAGCTGAGTAATAATCTGTTGTATAAAAATACCATATCTTTTTTATCCATTCCTCAGTTAATGGGCATTTGGGTTGTTTCCCAGATTTAGCTATGATAAATTATGCTGTTGCAAACAAGGATGCATATATATTGCTGTGGTATGATTTTTTCAATTTTTCTTCTGTTACAGAAGGGGAATAGCTGAGTTGAATGGGACCTCCTGTCCTAGTTTTTTGAGGAAACTCCCCAGTAATTTCCATAGTGGTTGTGTGCACTCCCACCAACAATGGAGAAGGGTTCCTTTTTCCCCACAGCCTTGGCTGGCAATGAATTAATTGTTGAGGTTGTTGCCCATGGAAGGTCCCTGGGTGCTCAGGCAGAAAGATCTCAGCAATATTGTACAAGAGCTTAGAAGCTAAGAGAGAAAGAAAAGTTGACAGGGGGGTCTAGAAGTAGGAGATCACAGTGCTCAAGGCCCAGTTCCTGGTTCAGCCAGAGATACCCTGCAATGGGTGAAAGTGGGGTTAGGAACTATGTCATAGCCCATAGGGAATCCAGCTCTGCCCACCAACCTGGGCAGGGAATGATGTCAACATAAGCCTTTCATTTGTAAGTCAGGAGTATACACAGCCTGGTGATATGTTTCAAAAGTTCCCAATTATGGTTTTCTGGTTGGAAAGAACCTTTACAAGGAATCTCAGAGATAGTGGAGTAGCTCAATGGTAGAGTGAGTGGTTAGCAGGCCCAAGAGCCTAAGTTCAAGCTCAGCACCTAAAATCTCAGACTTTGCAAGTTATGTAGAGGGCTTTCAGGATTCGGTAGGGACCAAGGGTCTAGGAACCTCAGCCTGGCCCACATCTGAGTCTATCTATAATTCTCTTCAGACCTAGTAGCCAGAGATGTCAGATGAAAATGAGGCATGCTTGGGAGCAGTCCCAGGGAGCCCTGCGGATGGCAGGTGTGACGGATTGGCAAGTGTGGGCAGCTTGTACCACCCAGCTGGACTGAATCAGCGTGGTGCTGGCTGTATGAGGCCCACCTGAGGACTGCTCCCAGCAACCTAAAGAGACCTGGAGAGGAAGAAAAAGTCTGTTGGTCCTCCTGGAGGAGCTTGGCTTTCTGGGTAGAAACTTGGCTGTTCTCATCATCAGAGAGTGTGGGACCCCACTGTTGCTGAGGATGGCTGTGGTATATTTTAGCAGAGCTCTGGTCCTCACTTTAAGCACTGCTTCCTGGCCCCAGTGCAGATCCCTCAGCCTGCCCACACAGATCCTTCATCCCGCTGGCATAGACTTTCTAGCTTCCACCACTGACCTTTGGGCCTTCCCAGTGCAGATCCATGAAACAGACTTGCATGAGACGTTATCGTGGGCTCTGGGCCTGTGGTTGGACTCATGAGGACATTGTCGTGGGCTCTACCTAGGTTCTCAGCAAGACTAAGGCAGGACATTATTGTGAGATCTTCATTTGGATTATTTGGGTCTCTAGCGTGTGGACAGATTTTCTACACTCTTTTCTATTTGACTCTTTGGGTGACTATTATAAAATAATCCTATTAAATAAGTTTTCTGTATTAAATTGTTTCCCTTGCAAAACCTGGCTACAGCAGCAAGTAATAGATGCAGTGGGTGAGATCCCAGAAAGAGAGGTACATACAGCTGAACACTGGAGAGAGAGGGGACCACGAGACAAAGGGTAGCGACAAGACAGATTTTAATCTCCTCCCATCATAACATCTCCTCATTACTAGTATTGCATTTACCCAAGAAGAAAGAAAGTTATCATAAATTTGGCTGCAACACTAGCATTTAGAATATATTTTTTCATTCATTTATTGGACACCTATCATATGCTTTTCTAAAAATGTGATGCCAAGGATTGAACTCAGGGCCTTGTATGTGCTAGGTAAGCTATATCCTCAGTCCTATTATCTACCATTCCTGGTGATAGGAATGTAATGACAAAGAAAAAACAAGGACTTCTATCCAGAACATATAAGGAACTTTTTTTAAAAAAAGCATAGGCCCCCAAAATTCAAAGACCCAATTTAAAAAATTGGCCATCTGAGATACAGTTCTCAGATGAAGAAATATGAATAGCAAGGAAATATATGAAAAAATGTTCAACATTATTGGTCATTTGAGAAATGCAAATTAAAACAACACTGAGATTCCAGCTCACCCTAGAAAAGATGGCTATCATCAAGAAGTCAACCAATATCCCAGCGGGCCATGTTGGCCCCACCCCCAGGACATTCTGAGACCGCAACTGAGACTGGGCATAGTGGCACATGCCTGTAATCCCAGTGCTTGGGAGGCTAAAAACAGGAGAATGACTACAAGTCTGATCTATGTAGGGAGACCTTGTAGACCGTTGTGGTAGTTGATACATTGTGTCAAATTGAGGAAGCTTGGCTCTCCAGGAACTGGGCCCCATCCTGTAGGATGTGGAGGGCCAGCCCTAGGATATGATTAGTCCCGCACTGGCTCTACCCTAGGGCCAGATGGGCCACCCCAGAGTGACTCAGCACAAAAAGTATATAAAAAGGAGTTGAGGGAGACTTTCTGGTGGTCTGGCCTTGCCCTGCCCCACTTCCTTGGCGAAGTCCTGATCTATGGAGGAGCTTGATCTTCGCAGCCACACCACTTTAGAGGAGCTCCGATCTTCACAGTGGAGCGCCAATACAGAATTTGGGAGAGGCTTGATGGATGCCACGGCTGCTGCTCCTCCTCTGCTCTTCATTGTTTTCTGCCACTGAGAATTGCTGTTGTTTGTACTGGAGCCTGCGGACTATGAACTGAAACCTCCACAAACTGTGAGCTAAATAAACCTTTCCTTCCTTCATTTTGAGTTTTGGGTATTTGTCCCAGCAACCAGTAAAAAGTAACTAAGACAATCCTGTACCAAATGCATTAAAAAAATAATAAATGATGGAGGGGCTGTTGGGAAAAACAAGCCTTTCTCCACTGTTGGCGGAAGTCAGGCTGGAAATCTGTGGAGAGTCCTCAAAAAAGCTAGGATTAGAGGTCCCATTCGACCCAACTATTCTTTTCCTGGGTATTTTTCTAAAAGAACTGAAAACATTATACTGTAGCTGTTAATGTGTACCCGTGTTTATAGCAGCACAATTTGTCATAGCTCAATCTTGCCAACAGCCCAATGTCCATTAACTGAGGAATGGATAAAAAAGATGTGGTATTTTTATACAATGGAGTATTACTCAGCTATAAAGAAAGGTAAACTCCAGGCTTTTATAGGTAAATGGATGCAACTGTGAAATAAATCAGACCCTCATATGTAAGCATCTTACTAGCGTAAGAATTTGAAAGAGTAAATGAAGGTACAACAGATATTGTGAAAGAGAATCTGCTCAAAGGAAAGGAACAACTGGGTTGAAGAAAAGGACAGAAGAAAGGAAGAAAAAGGGGAAAAGATATACTTATGTATATATGCAGGATAACTTGGATAATTAATTATACTGCTGATTTATGCTAGTTTACTGAAAGGGACAGTTAATACTTAAATGGGTTTATTCTTTTTTTTAATTTCCTATAACTTTTTTTTTATCAATTTTGCATGCTTATATCTTATAATCTAACCAGTTTAAATACATTATGCAATGTAACAACCATTTTGTTTTGTTTTGTTTTTAATAAAGTTTATTTATTTATTTATGTTATAGCCGGCTCAGCCTGCCCTGGTGGTGAGGCTGGCACAGCATGTGGTGCTGGGGTTTGAACTTCAGTCCTTGAGGCTGCCTAGGCTTGCCTAAACAGGCGCTTTAGACCACTGAGCTATCTCACCGGCCCCATAACAACCATTGTTGAACTCCTATTATTTTGTTTAGCAAAATTCTGCATCATTTCTATTTTTTAGACTATTTTTTTCTAACGTAAAGCTAGATTAGTAAGAGGCTAAGGCAGGAGGATCACTGTAAGTTCAAGACCAGCCTGGGCTATAAAATGAGCTTAAGGCCAGCCTGAACTGCATAGCAAGACCCTGTCTCAAAAACACAAAAAAAGAAAAAAGAAAGCTAGATTAGTATGTTGAGCTATCAAGGCTTAAATCAACAGCTTGCGACATTGCCAGTTCTGCTAGTAATCCATTGCGATTATGGAATACTGTGCTATGTATAAAACTACTTTCTCTTAGTTCAATGCGAAGAAATTTTTTGTGCCAACATTGATTAGAAAAATTAGCATGTCTACACCCTGTGCTCTGAATAGCTACTACGAATACAACAATATGCATTGTATCAATTAAAATAAAATAAAGTAAAAATATACATAAAAATAAACTATTTTTTTCTTTTATTTCTTCTTCTCCTTCTCCTTTTTTTTCAGTACCAGGGATTGAACTCGGGACCCTGCTCTTGCCAGACAGGCATTTATTCTACTGAGCTATCTCCCCAGTCCTACTATTTCTTATTTTCTTTTATTCAAAAAGAAAAGAAACCCACTGTGACAGAAACACACACACACACACACACACACACACACACACACACACACACACACACAAATAAACAGCTTGGGTGTAGCTCAGAGGTAGATTGCTTGCCTAGCATGCCTGAAGCCCTGGATTTAATTTCCAGGATTGCAACACAAGCAAACAAAAAACACAGACAACCCAAAAAAGCAAACAAAAGCCCATCCAGTAAGTAGCTGGTTGATGTCATTTCAAGTTTTGGTAAATCACATGAAAGATACGAGCAAGTGTCCAAAATGACTGGCAGTCAAAGAAGTCTTCCCTGAGAAGGCAGCGTGGGAAGGGAAATCAGCTGAAAATGTTGCGACATTCCAGCTCTGTTTCATTTGTTTTGGGATAGGTACCTAAAGCATTTATCGCTAAGGTGGAAACTACTAAAAAATACTAATTCCTGGTGGTCCCTGTGCCCTTCAGGGAGAGACAACACCTGATCACCCTCGCTCCCAAGATCTGGTGGCACCCTTTGTCAGCAGAGGTGAGGCTGGGGCACAGGGCTCGGATATTTGGAAATGCTGAGGTGTTTTGGCACCTTGAATCACTAATCTGTGGCTGGAAAAAGGCTGCCCTCTCAGTACTGCTGAGTCAGCTTGTCTCTGTGGTTGCTAAGTCTATCTGTTAGTCTCTAGTTGCTTTTGGGGTTTAGCTGAGTAGGGCTTGCCACTTAGTATACAAAAATCCCCCTCCACCCAGTGGAGATAGTCTACCATGAAAAGTTGACCCTCAGTCTACCCTCTTTGACTCATAGACACCTAGACCCACTGCCAGTAAGACTAAGAGCACAGCTGGCTGTGAGTGACATGGGCTGGTCACTGCTGACAAGTTGCTGAAGGGGAGAGAGGGGGCTACTGCTGGGAAGAGGAAGTCTTGGGCCAGTCTGGACTTCTGTCCAGACCCTGACCTTATTTGCAATGATGTAATCAACCAATATTGTCACAGTCCAGGGAGACAGCTCATTCCCAGCAGGGTTGGAAGTGGGGGTGGTGCTGCTGCTGATTCTATTTAAGGAGTTCAAGCCAGTGCCCAGGCCTGTGTTGTGGCTTTTCCAGCTCACCATGGCCGGGGCACTGAGAACACCAATTATACTTGTGTTGTTGAGCCTGTGCTGGTCTCTGGCCACTGCCAGCCCTCTTCCTCCGTGAGTGGCACTGGGAGTAGGGATGGGGAATTGTGGTTTGGATTGGGTGAAGGACTTGGATCAAGAGCTAAAAGAAATGGATTGGTCCAAATGGACCTAGATATCTACTGTGTTCCTTCTAGGCCTAGTGTGCATGGGAACATCACTGAAGGTGAGAGTGGGACCGAGACAGACCAAGATGTGACCGGTGAGGCCCCAATTCCTTGAATCTGTCAATCTGTCTGGTTGTATCTACATTTTATCATCTTCATGGTTGTTTATCTTGCCTTCTTCCTACTTTATCCCAGAACGCTGTTCGGATGGCTGGAGCTTTGATGCCACCACCTTGGGTGACAATGGGACCATGCTGTTTTTTAAAGGTAGAAGAGACTGGGGTTGGAGCACTTAGGACCTCTGTCTTGTTCCCTTTCACAGAGGGTGTCCCTATCTGTGAGAGGGCTTGGGAATTATCTGAGGGTATTGTTGACAGCTTCTTTATAACAACCAGTAGGCCAAAGGGTTTGTTCTGGATTCCTCAGTGGATGTGGTTTTCAGGGAAATTCGTATGGAAGAGTCAAAAATGGGCCAAGGAGTTAATCTCAGAGAGATGGAAGGATTCCACCAGCTCTGTGGATGCAGCATTCCGTCGTGGCCACGACAGTGTCTTCCTGATCAAGGTACTCCTGGGCCAGGGTCAGGGCCCTTTCTGGGCTGGAATCCCACCAGAAATCTTCATTCAAGTCAGGGCCTAGCCGGGGCTGGGGAGATAGCTCAGTAGAATAAGCACTTGCCGGGCAAGCACAAGGGCCTGAGTTCAACGCCCGGTTCCGCAAAAAAAAAAAAAGAAAGTCAGGACCTGGATCCATTTTCTGTTGCTATGACAGAATATCAGAGACTACATAATTTTGATGAATACAAATGTACTGGTTTACAGTTCTGGCATTTACAGTTTGGGGTTTTGGTGAGGGAATTTGTGCTACATAATAGCATAGTGCAAAAGCAGAAGAGTGGGTAGGAGTGAGAGCAAGAGTCAGAATTTGTTTTACAACCCAGTCTTACAATAACCCACTCCCATTTTGGTATTAGTGTGAGAACACTATTCACAAGGGCAGAGCTCTGAGGACCTAAGTACCTCTTATTAGGCCCCTCTGTTGCACAGAAGGTGAGGTTTCCAACAAAAGAACTTTTGGGGACAGGTTCCCATCATAACAGAGCACACACCATGCCCACAGACATCAGGTTGCCTTTCTCTGTATTTTCTTTTCCCAAGAAAGCCGAGGGTAGGTCTGAGGTGGTGGCACATGCCTGTAATGCCAGCAGGCAGGAGGCCGAGGCAGGAGAAGCCCTTCAAGATTGACGCGAGTCTGGACTACATAATGAGCTCAAGGTCAGCCTCAACTACACATAGTGAGGCCCTATCTCAAACAAACAAACAAAAGGAAGCTAGCTGAGGTTGTGTGTACCCCTGGCCCAGAAGACTCAACACCCAATGCCTATCTTTCACTCTTAATTTTATATTATTATTATTAGTCTTTTTGAGACAGGGTCTCGCTACGCAGTTCAGGCTGACCTTAAGCTCACTTTCTTTTTTTTTTTTTTAAATTTTATTTATTTATTTATTTGTTTGCTTGTTGTGTTTGTTTGTTTCTTTATTTATTCATTTTGTGGCTGGCTCAGCCTGCCCTGGTGGTGGCGCTGGCGCAGCATGTGGTGCCGGGGATCGAACTGCAGTCCCCGCAGTCGCCTGAGCCCTCCTAAGCAGGCGCTTTAGACCACTGAACCA
>PVKN010026030.1:0-13946 GCA_004027915.1 Capromys pilorides
TGTGTATATATATATTTTTTTTATTTATTTCATATATACTCACATTATTCCAGATTTAATATATAAGTATTAGTATCCTGGCTTCATTATTTGATTTACTTTATCAATTTGAATTTTTCTCAAAGTTAAAAGATGCTTCCTTACTTTAAAAAAAACTATTTTCCCAATTATCTTTATATATATATATATATATATATATATATATATATATATATATATATGTGTGTGTGTGTGTGTGTGTGTGGTGTGTGTGTGTGTGTGTGTGTGTGTGTGTGTATCCCCCTTCCTCTTTTCTTTTCTCTTTCCCTTAAAACCTACAAACTAGGGAAAATATTTTAGTCAACTTTCTCTCAGACAAAGGACTTCTATCTAGAATATATAAAGAATTTTTTAAAAATCAGTCCCCCAAAATTCAAAGATCCAATCAAAAAATGAGCCTCTGAGACGAATATATACTTCTCAGATGAAATATAAATGGCAAATAAATATACGAAAAAATATTCAACATCATTGGTCATTCAAAACATGCAAATTAAAACAACATTGTGATTCCAACTTACCCCCAGAAACAAGGGCTATTAAGAAATCAACCAATAACAAATGCTGGCAGGGGCTGTGAGGAGAAAGGAACCCTTTTCCACTGTCGGTGGGCGTGTAGACTGGTATAACCACTGTGGAAATCAGTGTGGATATTACTTTAAAAAATTAAGATTAAAAAAAAAAAAGCCCCAAAATTAGCGGTCCTATTCAAGCCAGCTATTCCTCCTGGATATTTTTCTCAAAGAACTATAAACATCATACCACAGTAATATATGTGCACCCATGTTTATAGCAGCACAATTGTCACAGCTGATCTTAGGAACAACCCAAAAAGATGTGGTATTTTCACACAACTGAGTATTACTCAGCTATAAAAAAGATAAACTCAAGGCTTTCATAGGTAAACTGATGCAATTAGAGACCACATTCATAAGTGAAATAAATTAGACCTGCATGTGTAAACATAATATGGTCTTCCTAGTGTAAGACTCTGAAAGAGTAAAATTTAAAAGGCACAATAGATATTGTGAAAGGGAAAGAAGCTGTTTAAAAGGAAAGAATGAGGGCTGGCCAGATAACTCATCAGATTAATGCGCCTGCTTAGACAGACGCAGGGACCAGGATTTGATCCCCAGGTATGCCATGTTGCTGGCGCCCCCCCCCCCCCCCCCCCCGCCGGGTGCACTGAGACAGCAAATGAGACTGAGCAAGGGTGATGATGTGCGCCTGCAATCACAGCGCTTGGGAGGCTGAAAGCAGGAGGCTCACTATGAGTCCGCGCTGTGTAGGGAGACCTGTGGACCCTGTACTAAGTACAAAGAAATAAATTAACTAATAATAATAATAAATAAATAAAATGAAAGAACAACTGGGATGATCTTTTAAGATCATCTTCAAATCTTCTGCAAATTATACATTCTCAGTAAGGCCTAAATACTCAATTTAATAAACAGTTGCAGAAAAATTGAAAAGCAACATGTAGTTCCCTTCTCCCCACTCCATTGCAGACCCCACAATGCTTCTTCCTTTTGAAATATGCGCTTCTAACACACTATTTGCTTAATATATTTATTATGCACTGTCTTCACCTCGAGCTGGGATCTGACACAAGAGAAGCTGGGATCTCTTTTAGGTACAGATGAGGCACAAGCACCTCACCCCAAAACTAGTGAAATAGTGAAAATCACTGTAGGTATAAATTTAATTTCTTTGAAGTAAAAACAATTTAACTGCTTGAGGAGCTTTTATGTATAGTTTGGAGCCTTAAGCAGTAGTGAGTTGGATCAGGAATGCCCCCAAAGGCCTATGTGTCCAGGACTTAGTCACCTGGCTCTGTACTATTGGAAAGCAGTGAAACCTGAGAAAGTAGAGCCCAGAGGAAGGACGTCAGATCAAGGGGCATGCTCTTGTAGAGGATGCTCGGGCCCTGCCAGTGCAAACACAATGGAGATCAATACGGAGATTACTCAACAAATAAAACTAGGAATTCCAATCAACTCAGCTAGTCTCATCCTAGGGATCTCCTGAAAGAATGAGAGCTCTCCTAGTACAGAGATGCATGTGCGCCCATGTTTGCGGCTACATGACCAAATCACAGGAGCAGCTTCCATACCCCTCAACAGATCAGTTGGTCAAGAAAGCGCGGTACTTACACACAGTAGAGAACTACTCTGCCGTAAAGAAGGATCAACTTAAGTCATTTGTAGGAAAATAGATGCATCTTTAGACCATAATGGTAAGGGAAATAAATCAGACATCAAGCTTAAATGTCACATAGCCAAAGTATGAAGAATTTAAAGAGTAAATAAAATAGAAAACAAGATGATAGGCCTTTTGCAATGGGAAGGGGATTAAAAGGTGGAGTGTGTGGCGGGGGAGCAGAGAAGGGATGGAGATCTAAAAAAATTAAGATGTATTATTTATACCCACCACCTCCCCATGATGAATGTAATTATTATGTACTGCAAACACGTACTAATAAAAAAAAATTGAATGGATCTATATGTTCAGTGGGGCAACTCTCCCCTCTATCTATCCAGATGAAGAAAGAGTCATTATCTGCCCCCTTATAGTTGGTTCCAGACTCAGAGATGGACACAGGACTGCTTAATTACTGGGGAGGAAGGAAAAACTTGTCTTCTACTCTCTTTAGTTCAGCCTCTGGGACTCACAAATTAAACCAGCAAAGGAAAGATTAACAGGACAAAAAGGTACGGTATGCAACTTTTACTGATGTTCATATTTATCTGAACAGGTCTCCCAGGGGGAAAAAAAAACGAAAAACAGTAAACAATGTTCACCCTTGGGGGATTATGCATCATTTTAACACAAGATAATAGATTGTAAAGAAGTGACCACAGAAAGGAAAGGAGGCTTGGACTCTTAGGGGTGATAAATTGTGGAAGGTGACTAGGAAATACATGGGGGAAACCATCAAAAGATAAAGGCTATTTCAGTAAGGTCTGTTTATGGACATCCATCTTGTTGACTCCCTGTCTCCGGTGATAAGAGCTGATCTCCTCTTCCTGGTGCAGGGAGCAGGGCCCTCTTCTCATGGAAAATTTATGCCATACTTATAGACAGATAGGGGAAGAGCAGAGAGCATTTCCTAAGTCTGCTGCTCCTCAGCTGCCTCCAGCTCAAAATAATATACCCAAGTGCTTATTTTAGGGCAGCATATTCTGAACCCCTTCAGAATCATGCCTCAGGGACCATTCCCATGGAAAAGGAGAGAACATTCTAGCTACATGCGTGGTCTCTGTTCTTGCAAGTTTGACAGTCTCTAAAATATTGTGACAATCACTCCGTACTTTCACCCAGGAGCCATTTCTAGCACTAAAACCCATCAACAAGCCGGGAATTCAGCAGTGTCTCTCCATTTCCTGCATTTGCTAGGCTAATTAGGAAAGCCATTAGTGCTGATGTTGTCATAAACCCACGCTGGGGCCCTACAGAAGTAGCCTCAGAGGTGTGCACTGGCGGTCCCAGAGGGGCGCCACCCAGCCCACGGGCGGCCCACGTGGGGGGGGGGGGGCATCCACCTCGTGTCTAGCTCCTCTCAGGCTCCGGGAAGTGTCTCTCTGCTCACCCACCTTATTCCCTCAAACAGCGATTATCCCTGCGTCAGCAAGAACCGTGGCCCCCATCACTGCCACGAGCAGCACACCCTTCTTCAGAGCCAGGAGAGCATGTGAAGCAGAAACCTGAAATAAAGAGAACCCCAACATTTGGGCCAAAGTCCTCCTCTGCAAGTCCACATACATGCCAGAGATTTTTGATTCTTGCATAATAATTGTTGCCTTGTGCTATCTGTGCTCCAATTAATGTTTCTGAAATTACTCAATTTTTTTTTTTTCTTTTTGAGACAAGGTCTCCACTATGCAGTTCAGACTGACCTTGAGCTCACTTTTGTAGCCCAGGCTGGTCTCGAATTCACACAGATCCTCCTGCCTCAGCCTGCCAAGTGCTGCGATTACAGGCATGTGCCACCACGTTCGGCTACTACTCATAAATTAGATGGCTTTCCCAACTGTTTCATGGGACAGCTACAGCACATTCCGTAGTACTACGTAAGTACTGTAAATCTTCAATTTATAAATGTACATTTGAAGATGCTTAAAGCCATGATCTTGACTTTTAAATTTATACATGAAAGTTGTACATATTTATAAGATACAATAAGCTTTTGACATACATGTGCATTGCACTGACTCTTAGTATTGGCAGCTGGATAGATATACAATGCTAGAATTACACTAGCTTTATTTTTATATGTCGAGTAACATGTAACTAAATTTTTAGCCAAAGTACTTAAAATGTCTATATTCAAATAATGTGTATTTTAAAATCCTTAGGCACTTATTAAAATATGTACTTTGACTGTTGCTTCCTATGATTTTTAGTTTTTAGAAGAATTTTCTAAGCATGGAAACTAATTTTAATGTTTTATTTTTTAACAATCATTTTCATTACATGTTATGATAAAAATACATTCTCAAAAAAGGGGCAGGGGGACAGGGAGATGGCTCAGTGGGATAAGTATTTGCCTGGCAAGTGCAAGGTCCTGAGTTCAATCCTTGGTACTGAAAAAATAAAGAAGAAAATACATTCATATTGTTAACAATAGTTAGCATCTGTAAAGCAAATTGTGTTAACTTTCTGTCACTGTAACAAAATACCTGAAGTAACCAGCTCATAAGGAGGGAAGATTTATTTCAGCATAGAGCTGAATAAGATTTCAGAGGTTTCATCCATGGTGATTTGGGGAGCCGTGGTAGAGTAATTCATCACAGGAGGTGTGAGCGGAGGAGGAAGCCACTCATCACAGAAGTCAGGAAGCAAAGTGGGAGAAGGGAGGAGCCAGGGGCCCAACATCCCTTTCAACGAGATGAACCTCAATGACCAACTTCCTCCCCCAAGGCTCCACCTACCCGAAGCGCCACAGGCCAGGGACCAAGGTTTTAACATGCAGACCTTCAGAAAACCATGTGCAGCAAGACCGTAACTAACAGTGAAATGAAGGTAAGAAAAAAAAAAAAAAAATAGAGTGCTATGAAACAGAGCTCATAGAAGCCAAGAATAGGATAGCGGTTCTCAGAGCCTTGGTAGGGTAAGGGGCTTTGACCCAAGATGCTTCTCCAAGAAGTTTCAGTGACACAGCAGAAGCAAATGCGGCCTACCGTATGACCTGGTGACTACGCTGATGTAGCAAATACTTGAAAGTTAGGAAGAAGTAGATCTTAAATGGTCTCACTATTTTAAAATGCAGGGATATAAGGTCATGGTTACGCCAATTTGTTTGACTGAATCATTTCATAATATATGCATATGTCAAAACAACACATTAGACACTGTAAATTCACACAATTTTTGTCAATTATGTCTTAGTAAAACAGGGAAGAAATGTTAGAGGGTAAAACAGTGTTTATGAACTATGTATGGCTTTATCCATTGCTGATCTAAACATCTCCAGGCCAGTAGCAGAACACTGACATGAGCAATAACAATTTTTTGAGAGGGGAGTACTGAACTCATGACCTCACACTTGCCAGGAAGGCACTATGCCACCAAGCCATATTCCTGGCCCATGATAATTAAATTCATTGATTCCCCAGCATCACATGCCACACTGGCACCACCCCTGTGCATGCTGAGCTGACCACCAAGACGCAGTGCTGGGAAGGCTGAAAACAGGAGGATCACTATGAATCTGAGCTGAGCGGTGAGACCCTGTACCAAATACATTTGCTTTTTAAAAAATCCCATTAGAAAGCTACCCATGCCAGGACTACCTACAACAAAACATCCTCTCCCTCAGCCTATTTTTGCTGCTATAACAAACTACTGAAGGCAGAATAATTTGTAAACAATGAGTATTTCTCAGAATTCTAAAGATTGGAAAGTCCAAGATCCAAGCACTGGCAGATTTGGTGTCTAGTGGAGACTTCCTCTCTACTTCCAAGATGGCACCATCTAGCTCCATGGGCACATGGTGGAAAGCAGGAAGAGACAAACACAGAATCTACACATGGTGGAAGAGATGGAAGGGTAAAACGGACAAACTCACTCTCTCAATCCATTTAATAAGGATTGAGATGCCATCCAGGAGGGCGGAGTCCTCCCGTATGCCCCCATATCCTGGCACAGTTATCTGAGGGTCTAAGTTCAACACACAACTTTTGGACAGATACATACATACAGCCTGTAACTTCCACATAGAAATTTCAAAATAGAAGGGTAATACCACATGTGGAAAAACTGGGAGCTTTGTGCACCGAGGTGGGAATGTCAAAAGTCTGTGGAGGGGGTAGAAATAATATGGAGCTCCAGAGAAGTGAACAGGATTACCTCATGGTCCTGCATCCCCACTGAAGAATGCGTTCCCAAAAGAACTGTAAGTAGGGTCTCAAGGAGATATCTGTACTCTACTCCCCTACTCATAGAAATGCTAGTCACAATTAAACAAAAGCGGAAGCAACCCTAAGTCTCCACTGATTGATGAGTGGCAAGACAAAATTTGGCATATGCATAGTAAGTGGGATGCTATTCATCCTTTAAAAAGAGGGAAATTCTGACACATGCTACAACATGACTGAACCTTAAGGACGTTATGCTAAGTGCAAAAGACAACTAGGGTACGATTCTGCATTTGGGTCTGGAGTAATATAATTCACAGAGACAGGTCATAGAATGGTGTGTGGGCTGGGGAAAGAACAGAGCTTTGTTTAATGGTACAGAGTTTCAGTTTAACAAACTGAAAAAGAGTTCTGGATGTTAGTTGCATGATGAGATGAATGGATTTAACACTGCTGAACTCTACATTTAAAAGTAATTAAAATGGTGAACTTTGTTAAATGGATTTTATCATAGTTAAAAAAAAAAAAAAGTGAAAAGCAGACATCCTACAAAAAAAAAATATGAAGACTGCTTCCCTAAATAAATACCTTTTGGCCTCAGAGCTGAAGGGTGAGCAACGAGGGCAGATGGAGCTGAAGAAAGGCTGGGGTGGCTGCTCAGCAGGGCAGTCGTCACCCTCCAGGGGGCTCCACTATGAGGCTGCCGCCTGGTGAGCATGAGTCTTCATTACTCTTCTTCTTGCTGGGACAAATGCCCAACAGTCACAAGCCAAAGGACAAAATGTTTACTGTAGTTTATAATTTATGGAGGCTTCAGTCCATACTCAGCTGGCTCCGAGGCAGGGCAGCGTGGCAGAGGGGCACAGCAGTGGAGAAACAGTCCCTAGCAGCGCAGGCAGGAAGCAGGAAGCAGGAAGCCTCCAAGCAGCAGCTATAGTCCTCCCTTTCCCTTTTATCCCATCCAGGCCACAGACGTTTCAGGCGGCACCGCCTGCATTTGGGGGTGGGCCTTCTCATTAGCCACACCCAGATTTATGCTAAATCAATCAGGGGAGTGATTTAACTATCATAGCCCTAACCCATATTCACATACCCTAGATCCAACTACTTCCCAAAAGCCCTGCCCATGAGCATATGGGTTTGGGGGAGGGAGCATTTAAGTTAGACCACAAAAGCATACTGAGGAGTTCATGTTTTATCCCAAGAGCCACAAAAGGACTAAGAATACCAGGCATAGTCTTTGTGGGACAATTACCAAAGCAATTCAGACCATAATACCCAACAACACAGTAAATGATGGGGTGGAGAAGATGGGTCTCAGGGAGTCCTGGGGAGCTTAGCACAGCCAATGGCCCACATAGATGACTCACTTTGCTGTAGATAGATGCTTCTGCTGAGGGAAGGTAAAAGCTCTCCCCCTCAAGTGTAGAGAACAGGACTTGAGAATCAATGTGCCTTACAAACACCCCTTCTGTGCTCCCCCTAGCGTTTGTTCTAACCACCAGCCCTGAAGCCACAAATTAGCCTCCACTATTCACCAGTATAGCAACATCACTTGAGGCTCTAGATCTCTACTCCACTCCAGAAAAGCTTCTATCACCTGCCCTCTGGCCACAAGACTCAGGCTGAGTCTAGCTCACTGTGTTCCTGGACATGCTGGGAACCCATGGCTCAGTGCATTAACTTGGTAAGTCACTTAACCTCTTGTGATGGTTTACGTCTAATTGTCCCCCTAAAGCCTCATGCAATCATAGGGTGGGGGGCCGGCAAGATGGTTCAGTGGTCTAAAGTGCCTGCTTAGGAAAGCTCAGGCAACTGCAGGGACTGCGGTTCAATCCCCAGCACCACATGCTGCGCCAGCCCCACCACCAGGGCAGGCTGAGCCAGCCATAAAATAAGTAAATAAAGAAACAAACAAGCAAACAAATAAATAAAATAAAAAATTTTAAAAAAAAATCATAAGGTGGGGACTTCTAGAGTTTGAGAATTGAGTCATGATTCACTGGGATTATGTGTTTTAGTACTGATGGGATTATGGGTCTAAATACTTCTGGGATTATGGGTGTAGCCTAAGGTGGATAGGCTGAGGTGGAGAGCCTGAATGTAATATAAAGAGAGACAGAGAGACAGACACTGGCTGTTGCTTTCTGCGCCCTGGTTGGTCGGTTGCCTCTGTCGCAATTGTTACTGTTCCGCCACCATGAACTGGATACTCTCTGCCCTGTTCCACTCAGCCTTGGGCCAGCTGAATATGGACTGAAACCTTCAGTAACTGTAAGCTAAATAAACCTTTCCTTCCTGCATTTTGAGTGTTGGGTATTTGTCCCAGCAACAAGAAAAGAGTAACTAAGACCCCTCTGGAGACTCACAGTCCTGGAATGCAACATGGAGATGGCAAGGCAAGGCCCATCCTAGCTACAGGGTTGGGTTGAGTGCCATGTTGGATAACCTGAGTTGAAACCACTCATGAATCACAGAGCTCAATAATGAAAGAGATTATTAGGAATAGAAGTCTAGCCTAGATAGACTAGTAGATTAATGGCTGCAAATTACGGGTACCAGGGAGCGTGCACGGTTAACCAGCCCACACAGCACCTGTACAAGGTGAGCATGTTCATGCTGAGGATGCTGTGGAGGTGACAGCTGATCTCTCTTTCCAGGCCCACCCAACCCGTTCCCAATGCCTCCCACCTCCCCTTGGATGTAGTTCCCTTTTACAGTCAAGTGTCCGAGCACCTTTCGAAATCACAACTCTCTCCCGTTTATCATCAAATGCAGTCCTTTTTCAGTCTTACGGCAAACCATTCTTGCCTTGCTGGTCCTCGCTGCAGAATCCGTTATTTGGGCAGCATGCCTGGACCATCTGCCCACACCTATGTAGCTGAGAGACTGTCCCAGGCCACTCAGCAGGAAGAGCTCACTTGTAAGCACATGTCCTCCCCCTGTGTGACAGCCTGGCAGGCGTGTGGGTCACTGTGTGAGAGAAGGGAAGGTTGTTAGAGGGAAGGTGAGCTCGTCCATTTCACCAGCCTCTCGGAAATCATTCAGCTTCCACAGATATTTCAATAATGCCAGCTCAAATAGCACACATGCCCCCAACATTTTTTTTTCTTTGATGAGAATGAGAAAGTGAATTTTCTTTGAAGTTAATCCATCAGATTTTTAAACAAATCTAGAGTTCTTGTGGAGCCAGTATCTGCCCAGTAAGTTCTCCTGTTTCTCTCATGTTACTCACTATCAATCACGACTCTTTTAATAGCTTTCATGCACTGAAAGCTATTGCTACACACTACACAATTACACACTAAGCAGTGTGTAAATTTATTGCTGTCTCTCACTCACGCTTCTGGGCAAGGATGGTTAGATACAGTGTACAATGAGGAAACTGGGATTCAGAGTCAGCACTTACTTACACTCACAAAGGTAAATGGCAGAGCTAGGATTTAAACCTAGGTTCTAAAAGTCAGGCATGCTAGTGCAAGCCTGTAACCCCAGCACTCAGGAAGCTGAAGCAGGAGGATCGCCATGAGTTCAAGGCCAGCCTGCATTACATAGTGAGACCGTGTCTCAAAACAAAATAAAACAAGGAAAAAAGAGAGAAATAAACCTAGGTCCTCTGTGTTTGTTTCAGAGAGTTGATCTATCACATTACTGCAAAATGAATGACTATACATCAGAAATTTATTTTCTCATTGACCTGGAGGCTAGTACAAGATGTAGCTGGGTGGTAAAGGGGTTACTTTTAGGGGCTCTGGGCTTTGCTATAAATGGGATCCCTCAGCTGGTGAATTCATCAATCCCATCTCTGTGTCTCTCTTATAAGGACATTACTGATTGAAGTTAAGACCAACCTTAATCCAACACGATGACATTTTGTTTTGTTTTGTTTTTTTGTCTTTTTATTTATTTGGTACAGGGTCTCACTGCTCAGCTCAGATTCATAGTGATCCTCCTGTCTCAGCCTCCTGCCAGCTGGGATTACAGGTGTGCATGGCCACACCCAGTTGTCAGGCACTTAGACCACTGTCCTGCCTCCCTGGCCCGACCTCATTTTTTTTTCTATTGTAGTAAGCACACGGTTCAGTGGCACTGGTGACATTCACAAGGCGCTGTGCAACTATCACCTCTGTCCATTTCTAAAACCCTTTCATCACCCCAAACAGAAACTGCACCCATGAAGCAATAACTGCCCTCTCTCCCCAGCCCTGGTGGCATCTGTTTTATTTTCATTCTCAGTACATCGCATAAGTAGAATCGCATAATCCTTGTGCTTTTATATCTCACTTTTGTCACTTAACATAAAGTTTCCAAGTTCCAGTCAGGTGATAGCATGTAGAAGAAAACCAGCCTCTCTTATAGAATAGGATCGTCTGCCTGGATATAGGCATTTTGTGTATCTACTCATCCACCAAAATAAGCACAATTATGTTTTTGTTTTGTTTTGTTTCGATCCACTTGAACTCACTGTGTAGCTCAGCCCAGGACAGCCACGAACTCACAGGGATACTCCTGCCTCAGCCTCTAGAGCACTGAGAGGCACCACCAGGCCCAGTCACCTTTTGGATATTGTGAAGAATTTTCTGTTGTTATGAACACTGATATACAAACATTTGTCTTCAATTTGGGGGCTATATATTGAAGAATAGAGTTGAGGCATTTGGTAATTCTATGTTTAAATTTTTAGAAATTTCCACACTGTTTTCCACAGCAATTGCACCATCTTACATTCCTAACAGTAAGATGAGTAGGAGTTCCAATTCCTCTCTATACCTGCTAACACTTGCATTTAAAAATTATAGAATACAATGACTTTTCATTTTAATTTATCTAACATATCTAGGAAGACCCTGTTTCCAAATAAAACCACAATCTTCGTAGAGCACCACTCACCCCATGACACCATCGGAGCCCGGCTCTCACACCCGTGGTCCCTATCAACAGCACCTCCAGGACACACAGTTTAATCCTGACCATTCTTGTCTCCACTTGACAGACTGGCAAAGCAGGGCTCTGAAGGTGAGACAGTCTGCCCAAGATCAGCTATGGAGTACAGCTGCCCTGTCCTCAGCCACCCAGACTAAGCGCCACCAGCAGGACATAGTTTCTCAGCAGTACCCTATTTTCTGAGCATTCCCTTCAAAAGACCTTGAAGACAATGTTGATCTGAAATTGCTTAAGTTCAGAGATTCTAAAAAAAAAAAATGAATAAGCCACCCTTTTTGTTGAATAGCACGCTCAAATCTGCCATCAACTGTACTCACTAGTAATACAGTAAATATTATTTCCCTTCTCTCTTCCTCCTGGGCATGATGGCACATGCCTGCAATTGCAGCACCCAGGAAGCTGAGACGAGGGGCAGCCAGCACTACATAGGGAGAACCTGTCTCAAAAAAAAAAAAAAACCCTCTCCTCCTTTGCTCCCTAACATGCCATGTTAAGTCTTATAAATTCTGTAATTGAGTTTTATATGATGCTGAGAAGCAGCAAAGGTGAGGTAAGTCCCAAAGTCCTCTGTAAGTCCATGAATAATAAAGTAATACGGATCTATGCAATTATGGACACAGCATATATAATTGCATATACATGCCATCACAGTAAGAGGCATCATCATGTATATCAGAATGGGAACTTATTAGAGAAAAAACCGTAAATGAGTTCTATGGGTAGCCTTGGCCTGCAGATGCTATGCAAACGAAGACAAAGCAATTTTGATTGCACTGCTTAAATCTTTGATTAGTTCTTCTTCACCTGAGAAACACAAGCCCAGAGTTCTTTTATTTTATTTTATTTTATTTTTTTGAACACAGTATTGACATCCCTAAGACAGTATGGATAACAGAAAGGCAAAGGAAAGCAATGCCCTGGGGAACAAGCTTAGAATTCTTACTGTGGCTCTGTTCTAATGCCCAACCCCATGCCATTGTAAGGCGCAGCCTCAGAGACCCCTAAATACCACGTACGATTCTCATGCTCATAACATCTTCCTTCGCACAGCTCTCCACTTGCCCTTTAAGACCTGGGTAGGACTTGGTATCTACCACCCCGCCTGAACTGTGCATAGGCTGTCCTACTCCACATAAGGTTAGCTGTTCATATTTCTGTTGTGGTTTTCATCATATTCTGCCATGACTTACATGAGAACTTGATATTAGGAGTTAGGTTTTGTCCATCTCAATATTCTTAGTGCTAGACTCATAGTAGCAGCTTATTAAACATTTATCACTTTCCAATGCCTGCCCCTCTTTCTTAGATTCATCTTTGTTTACCTAGAAGTTATCTTTTTTATTTTATTTATTTATTTATTTATTTATTTGGTAGAGGGTCTCACTATGCAGTTCAGACTCATAGTGATCCTCCTGTCTCAGCCTCCCCAGTGCTGGAATTATAGGTGTGTCCACCATGCCTGGTTTCAGTGGCCAGTTCAGCATGCCTGGGGTTCTGGGGCAGGCATGGCATGCAGTACTGGAGATCGGACTCAAGTCCTTGTGCCTGCTAGGATATTGATCCACTCTGCTCACTCTAACTGGTAACCTCCAGGAAATGGAATCATCAGTAGGAAAGTAGCCAGTGGCACCCTAGCAAGGCACCTGTGGGACCTAGCCATCACAAAGGAAGACCACCTCCCAGCTGGAAGGCGCAGCCAGAGCCCCTCACATGCAGGTGCTAGGCAGCAACAGGCCGACTGGGACTGGGCTGTGTCTCCCTCTCCAACCAGAAGCAGACTATCATGGTAGAAATGCCCACTGATGTTAGGGCTCAGGAAACAACAGCCCAAAGGGGATGGTTTGAAATGCTGAGCACTGGGAACTAAAGAAAATCGGGAGGCCCTAGACGCTGTCTCAGAATCAAGACCTTCCAACCTTCCGATTATCTAGCAGAGAAAACTTGCAAAAGAAATGCAGTCTTCTTCTTCTAAAAGCCCTTACCTCAGAACCTCATCAAATAACCAGAGAAGATTAAGGGCTAGAGCAGAGACCGAGTCCTCACCACACCCAGGCTTCATCTCTCCTAGTGAGGGTTCCCTGGGAGAAACTGCCAGAGAGGCAGCCGTTGCCCCACCCCCCACCCCTCCTGAGCTACTTCTCCACATCCTGCAGGGCCCTGAAGTAACCTGTCCCAGGCCTCTATCCGTCCCTCAGCCCATTCATTTGCCCTATCGTTTACAACTACTCCAAAATTCCTCACCTCCAGTTCCCTCTCTCTTCTGATAAAAAGTATTTAGGCTTCAACAATCTGACTCTTTGGGTTGGCGTGATAGCTCAGTAGATTAAAGCTCCTGCTTAGGCAAGCACAGAGACCAGGGTTCAATCCCCAGCATGCCGTGCCGGCCCATGCGCAGGGCGTGGTAGGATGGTGATTGAGACTGCGCATGGTGGGGAGTGACTGTAATCCCAGGGCTTGGGAGACTGAAAACAGGAGGGTCACTAGGAGTCCCACCTATGTAGTGAGCCCTGCAGATCCTTGTACTAAATACATTTTTTAAAAATCTGACTCTTTGAGCTTCACATTTTGTGCAGCTCTTATGCATCTGTTCAAGTTAAAAGCGAGTGC
>PVKN010026031.1:0-13947 GCA_004027915.1 Capromys pilorides
TTTTTTTTTTTTAATGAGAATCAGTCACATCCGCTATTTGATACTAATTTTTCCTATAGCTCAATTTAGCAATATTCTCTATATTTTGAATGTGATTATTTCCCTGGTTTTCATTTTCTTTATCTTTATTACTCATTGTTGTGAAATGTTCTAAATTTTGGTAATATCTTCAATCAGTTTTCTAATACTTCATATTTCTCACTTCAATTTATTTGTTGGAGATTGTGTGAATGTTACACATATGAGATTGTGAGAAAGAGACTATGCTTATTTTGCAGCTAAACTAAATAGCTTAATGAAGTTATTTGCTTTATTCAGTATCTTAGACAAACAATATAGTGATCCACATGCTTATGTTGCTATCTGAAAGGATGGAAAGTTTGTAATACAGACATTGATTATGACCCAGACTTGTTGGATTGAGTTTGGTTTTGTTAACATACAGCTCTGTCATCTTCAGTTAGTTTTCTGTTAGTTGAAGTGGAGAAGTTATGAGAACGACATGGGCAGCAGTGAAGAGCCTGATAGGAGTAAGCCATGATGGAGAGCAATAGTGATGGTAGAAGATCCATTATGATTTTTTTTTATTATTTGCCTTGTCTTTTATGTAAGTAGAGTACAACTTTAAAATTGTCCGTGTTATCATTCAGAACTGTGCATTGTGGAGCTAATACTGTCAAGAAAAATGACAGTTACTTCCAGATTCCCCTCAGCACCATTTCCTTGTATGTATGGGCTTCTTCCCCTTCCCCCCACCCCCCCACCGTCAGTATTACTGTGAAGTGAGTCACTATTTAGTAACTTTCTAATTTACATTTTTATTTTCCAGAAAAGATCTGTGATTTCCTTTTTTTTCTCTTTCAGTGATTTATGATTTCTGTTGATATTGTAAGCCACAGATATCGGTAGCACTACTGTGATCTTTTACCTGTATTAAAAGGAAATGTTATATTGGTTGGAAGTTAGGAAAGTTCATGGTTATTTTCTTATCTAAGGTTACAGATCCTTCATTTCTTTCTGTGGATGCTTTGGGGATTTGTGACCTGAGATTTCAAAACTCTTCAGAGATTTTCCATGACTTAAATGACATTCCTGTGGCATTCTTCTTCCAAATATTTAAGCAGGTGGCAGATTTTATTTCCATCACTATAAAGGAGATGCTGCTGTAACCAGAATTGTACTATTTTTATTCCACTACTTGTTTCAGATTAAAAAAAATTATGAGTACACATGATTTAAAAATAAAAATATAACAGCAAAAAATGATATATGTAAGTGTTCTTTCTCAAGTCCATACTCTACATTGACAGGTACTGTTAGCAAAACATATATGTATATTTTAGAGAATTTCTAGATGTTTTTACCAGTCATTAATACGTCACTTTACAGTTGTTATCAGTCTGGAGAGAGTAATAAAAGTCAGATAATATTGGACCAGCGAGATAGCCAAGTGGGCTAAGCACCTGTTTAGGCAAGCACGGGGACCAGGGTTCAATCCCTGGCACCTTGTGCCATGCCAGCCCTGCCCCTAGGCGGACTGAGCCAGCCACCGAGACGAAGCAGCGTGGTGCATGTATAATCCCAGTACTGGGGAGGCTGAGAACAGGTGGATCACATTGAGCCTGAGCTGTGTGGTAAGTCCCTGTACCAAATACATTTAAAAAAAAAAAAAAGTTAGATAATAATTGATTTCAATTTTTTTCCCTCTAAAATCTTCAAGAAATTAGGAGTTGGAAAAGTATAGCTTTCTGTGAGGTTTATAGAGTTTGGACAGCTAACTTGGTTTGTTTGTTTATATTATGGCTGGCTCAGTCTGTCCCAGGGGTGGAGCTTGTGCAACATGTGGTGCCAGGGATCAAACCCATGGTCCCTGCAGTTGCCTAAGTTTACCTAACCAGGCACTTTAGAGTACTGAGCTGTCTCACCGGCCCTTGGACAACTGACTTTAACCTGTCATTCCCATGTAGGAATTGTAAGCCTTGAATTGTGTATAGCATTTTTTGTTTATATTTGTGTGTGTGTATGTGTGTTATTAAATTAGATGAACTGTTAATTGACTTGGCAGTGTATTTTCTCTTAATATTTTGTGACTTAAAGTAGCAGTTTGGATCAGGAAAGCAATAAGGCACTTTTTGAAGAAAGCTGTATTATTCAGGGATCTTGTCAAGCCACGTATTTTGTACATACTGCCCTCTCAGGCTTTTAGTATAGTTGTGATATTTATCCAGTGTGTATATCCTCATAAACACCGGCACTGTGTTTCTGTATTACCTTTTTGTCCCCATCATGTGGTACAGTGAGTGGTATACTGCAAATATTTACTGGGTGAATGAATAAAACCTGATATGTGCTTTAGACAAACAGAAATATGATGTAGTATCTGTCTTATTTGCTTGTAGACTTATCAAGCATAGAGTAAATGAACATGGGGATTTATTTACCATAGAGTAAATTATCTAGAGGAGGTGAACAGGAAAGAGTTGTACCCAGACATCTCCATATGAGCTATAGTGTCTTAAAAGGGAAGAAAAATGGTACTGTGAAAATTTGTCATGAGTGACATAATTCAAACAGAATATATATGAATTGGTGTAATATATAAGCCATAATATACATTTTTACGAATTGGTTTTGGACTGTGTAATGGATACATTGTGTCAACTTGAGAAATTTAGAAACTTAAGTAACTCAGCAGGGACCAGGATCCTCACTTTGTAAATATTCTTCTTGAACTGTTACCTTTCTGCCATGCCAACTGACTTTGGAGCCAGTGGATTATGGACTGAAACCTCCGTAAACTGTGAGCTAATTGACTGTTGTGGTTTTGTCTCAGCAATGACAGAAAAATAACTAAGACAGACTGATTGCTTTTTGTTTTGTTTCCTGTATTGGGAATGAGGAATAGACCTTGCATTTGTCAGTCAGGTACTTGTGCTATTGAACTCTATCCCGAGCCTTGTTTCTGTGCCAGAGTACTGTGAGGTTTGGTTTGGTTTGGTTTTGCTTTGCTTTGCTTTGAAATTTGTGTCATTAACTTTCTTTTTTCTTTTTTTTTAATGGCTGGCTTAGCCTGCTCTGGGGGTGGGGCTGGTGCAGCAAGTGGTTCTGGGGCTGAAACTGCCTTCCCTGTAGGTGGCCTACGCTTTCCTAAGCAGGCACTTTAGACTGCCAAACCATCTCTCCAGCCCCTGTGTCATTAACTTTCATATTTGTATCATTAACTTTCATATGAAGAAGTATGTGATATCCAGTAGAGTTGTTAGGGGTTTGAAACAATTTGTGTAGTGTAGTGTAGGTTCACCTTTCAGGACAGGTAAAAGTGTGTTACAAATAGTGGCTACTGAAAGAGGAGGGAAAGAAATTATTATGAAGGGTGCTGTAAATAAGAGTGCTGCTTACTTTGTATACATGCTTAGATTTTATTTTTGGCTTAAACCACAGTAACCACTTTTATAAGTAGGAGTTACTTCTCAGTCTTATTAGAGACAGCATAGCTTACATTTCTTTTGAGCTTTCAAGATAGATCCTCAAGACTTATAAAAAGGTATCGGCCAGTAATTTTCAAACTTTAGTGGGCACCAAAATATTTTTTACTGTTTATTAAAACCCACATTTTTGGGTCTCATCCTCTTGATATCTGACTCAGTATGTCTTGTATAGAGCCTGAAAATTTATGTATTTTTCAGGTGATCCTGATACAGTTCATCTAGATACCCAACTTTTAGAACTGTCAGTTTAGGTGGCCGAATAATGGTTCTTGGACACACATCAGAATTTTTAGGATGGTTTTATAAAATCTGTGTGTAGGCTTCATACCAGCCAGATCACAATTTCATATTCATCTGGTGTAGTAAAATGTTTAGGTAGAAAAAGGGAATTGAAGTGAGTACTCATAATCTATGTCTTTTTCTTACCATTTTAACACTCCTTTCAGAGTTTCTTTTCTAATCAGTTAACATTTAGATTTGTCAAGCTGAT
Organism: Capromys pilorides; assembly: GCA_004027915.1. Classification (NCBI taxonomy): domain Eukaryota; kingdom Metazoa; phylum Chordata; class Mammalia; order Rodentia; family Capromyidae; genus Capromys; species Capromys pilorides. The sequence goes on from PVKN010026031.1 coordinate 3,979, forward strand.
TTTATCATGCATGTATGTATAACCAGAATGCTATCTTCTTTGACAGCTACATGCATACACAAAGAATACAATTTTTTTGTTGTTTGTGATAGTTACGTTCTATAAAGCTAGCAAGTGTGCAGAATCATTGACTTGTGAACCACTGCTCCTGGAAGGAATGAGTATTAGGTTCCTATAACCCTGTGATCATAACATTTTCATCAACTGATAAACATATAATCTTGACCTATGGGTATGTTTGTTTTAAAATACCCTATTGGATATACTTTACATCATTGATTCATTGATGAGCTCACAGCCACGTGTACTATATATCTGAACAGAGACACATTATAGCTTTTTTGTGCTTAGGGATGTTAGTGTGTACTTCTATACACTAAACAGTAGAACCAGCCTCAAAAAGTGAAGTATAAAAAGTCTGGCACTAAATAGAATGTGAAGACACTTGTTTAGAGTATGAAACGTAAAACAAAAAGGCTGTGTATCACTCTTTTTTACCTTAGCTGGAAACTTAGGTATTGGATCATTAAAGATTTGCAGTGTTGCAGTCATGTGTAAATGACTTCAAAAGTATTATGTTAATTCTGATGTCACAAAATCTAGCAAGTACATGAATTTGCAAACACAGTAATTTGCAAGTGTTTAGTATAAGCTGTACTTACATTTGTGTATCTCATTTAGGTTCTGCCTTAGTTACTCTTCTCTCGTTGTTGGGACAAATACCTAACCCAAAATGAAGGAAGGAAAGGTTTATTCAGCTCACAGTCACTGGAGGTTTCAGTCTGTACTCAGCTGGCTCCAAGGCAGATTCACACATGGCAGAGAGCAGCAACAGTTCATGGCAGTGGAACAGCAGCAATAGCAACAGGCCAACAGTGGCAACAAAGGCAACCCATAGAGAGAGAGTTGCTTTCTATCTCTCTTATAATATATCCAGGCTGTTGCCTTAGGCTGGGGAAGGTATACACAACCATAATCCCAACAGTACTAAGATCATAATCCCAGCAGTACTAAGACACATAATCCGGGTGGGTCATGAGTTAGTTTCAAACTCTAGAAGTCCTGCCCTATGACTACACGAGGCTTTAGGGGACAACTAGAAACAAACCATAACAGGCTGCATTTTAAAAATGATACTGGTTTTGTCCACTAAATTGATTTCATAATTTACTAGTAGTTTAACCTATAGTCTGAAAAGTACTGCTGTAGTTAATTTCGCAGTGTGTGTTATATATTATTTCTTATGCAATAAGCAGCAATATTAAAATATAGTCTGTCAGAAGTGTATATATCAAGAAAAAGAAACTGAAGTAAACTCTTTGATATAAATTTATTGAGACATTATGAGATTAATACAAATTATCTTTGACCTCTACAGTTAACAAGAAGTACTCAGAGTGGTGGCAGTTAGCTTCCAGACATTTACTAGTATGGTGAAATGCCAGAGTCTATGCATTTTTTTGGTAGACTCTGTATTCATATATTTTACTTTCTATACTTAGGAAATATAGGACTTAATCTTGGTGGGGAGCTAGGTTTTGTGAGGCAGATGATAGGTTTGTAATCCATGTTGGATATTTTGCGGAGTCAGTGCTTGAGAACTACTGGTGGCAGACAAGAAATAAGGTTAATTAGGAATGCGCTAGAAATGTACTTTCTAGCTACATGTTTTTAGTAGGTTTGTAACAAAGGAAAATAATTTCATTTAAGATTTTATGTCAGGATTTCTTTTTTCTTTTTTTTTTTCCTTTTCTTTTTTTGCGGGACCAGGATTCAAACTCACGATCTTGTATTTGCCAGGCAGGCACTTGTGCCACAGAGCTATCTCCCCGGCCCCCCAGGATTTCTTAACTGGATCCCTAGTATGCAGACAGACTTGGCTGGTATCTGTTAACTTTCTAGATTCTTTTTCTTCCTCTCCACTTCTTCCTCTTTCACCTCTGCCTCCTTTTTTCCTTCCTCCTCTCCTGTCCTTTTTGCTTCTTTCTGTAAGAAATTTCATATGTATGTTTTTTCCATCTTCAAAGACTCATCGAGAATAAATAACCAGGAATACTCATTTACTGTGTAGTTAATGATCTAGAGGAGGTTAAAAATCACACCTTAGTTTATAATGTCATTCCTGTTTCAGTAATTCTCATTACATATGAATCATGAAATTGTACATTTTTTGAGCAGTTTCAGGATACGTTTAAAGCTTATGCTTTGACACTGATATAAATGTAAAGTCTTACTGGTTATTAGTTTTTTTTTTTTGTCTTTTTGAGACAGGGTCTTGCTATATGGTTCAGGCTGGCCTTGTGCTCACTTCTGTAGCCCATGCTGGTCTCGAATTGGCACCAGTCTTCCTGCCTCGGCCTCCCAAGTGCTGGGATTACAGGCATGCACCACTACATCTGGCTCTGATTATTAGTTCTTCAAAGGGAATACATCAATGCAAGGAAAGTAATTTAAGTACTAAAGGAATATTTTGTTAGCCTTTATTGCTGTTAAGGGATTAACACAGCACAGGAATAGATCATTCTATAGGGTGGCAGAGCATGGCAAAATAACTATTGGATATTTTTTTTTAACCATTAAAGTTTACTTTGAGATAGTTGGTTTTTCTGTAAATTGGAAAAAAAAATTCAAAAATAACTTGTTTATTCTGTTTTGGGAAGAAGGAGGTTGAGTATTCTTCAAAATGCTTGGAACCACAGTGATTTTTAGATTTTGGCATTTTGAATTTTGGAATATTTGCCTTTAATACTGCGAATGGTCCCAGATTTAAACATGAAGTTCATTTTTTCATATATATCTTATGTATGTGATGTGAAGGTGATTTATACTTTTTTTTTTTTAGTGCATATGCCTTTTTGTATGTGTTCAGGGTCTCACTACACAACATAGTGATCACTTCAACTCATAGTGATTTTCCTGTTTTCAGCCTCCTCAGCTCTGGGATTACAGGCACCACGTCAGGATTCCTAGCTAGTTCAACCAGCCCGGGGGTGGGACCGGTGCAGCATGTAGTGTCAGGGATTAAACCCCAGTTCCTGTGCCTGCTTAAGCAGACAGTTAGTCCACTGAACTATCTTCCCAGCCTTTTGCATGTGCCTTTTGATTGTGACTTACTACCTGAGGTCAGGTGTGGACTTTCCGTTTTGTACTGCAAAATGTTTTTATACAAAATTTTAACTTCTCAGGCAAAAAATGTTCCCTTTTAAGTAGGTCAAATTAATTTTTAAATTTGACAGATACATAAAAACATAAAATTTAGGCCCAGCCAGATAGCTCAGTGGATTAAAGCACCTGCTTAGGCAGATGTCGAGGCCCCTGTTGGATACCCAGCATGCACTGCTGTGCTGGCCCTGCTCCTGGGCATACTGAAACATAGATTGAGACTGGGCGTGGTGTGTGCCTGTAATCCCAGTTTTTGGGAGGCTGAAAACAGGAGGATCACTACAAGTCCAATCTGTGTAGTGAGACCCTGTAGACCCTGTACTAAATACATTTTAAAAACCCCATAAAATTTATACATGTTACGGTTTTGATCTGTAATGTTCCCCAGAGGCCTCGGGTGTTTAGAGGTGAGGCTTTTGGAAGGTGATTGGATCACATGGGTGCTATGCTTACTAATGGATTAGTCAGCTGGTGAATTAATACCTGAATGTATTCTTGTCAGGATAGGCCTGAATATGTAACAGAAAAATACCCCCAACGCACCCCCTGACCAGTATACTTCACATTTTTTGTTGCGCATGTAATAGTTCCTGTTCAAGTTTTGATTGTTTCTCTAGAAATAGCTGATCACCAATCCCCAGTTGATAGGCCATTTTGATTCTTGCTTTGTGTGTGTATATGTGTCTATTTGGTATAGGGTCTCACTACATAGTTTGGGCTCGTAGTAATCCTCTTGTTTTCAGCCTCCAGAACTAGGGTACAGGTGTGTGCCACCATGTTCAGACTCAGTGGCCAACTAAGTGCACCTGGGAGCAGGGATGGCATGGCATGGCATGTGGTGCCGTGGATCTAACCTGGTCCCTGTGCTTCCCTAAGCAGGCACTTAAGTCTGCTGAGTTATCTTGCTGGCCCTTCTGACACTAGCTTATCTCATAAGCCCTAGACCACCAGAGATTAGGCCTGATATTCTCAGCATGATCCTGATCAGTGTCTTGTCAATGTAAATATATTTGCTTCTAAATTGTGGGTGTCTTTTTAGTGTTTCTGCTTGCTGTTACATCTCACATGTCAGCCAGGAAGACTAGCCATGCTGTCCTCTGTAGTCATGGGTCATAGCCCTCATGGATAAAGTGAGGACCTCTCCAGATCCTGATGGTTTTCAAGTCCCCAGAGATCTGGAACATTCCTGACTCTCCACTCAAATGGCTCACATTCAACTCCAAAGGGAGATGGACACAATCCCTGCCTGCCTTTCTGATTCTAGTAAGACCCCTGGGGGAACATCAGCTACTCAGTCTTGCTCAGTTTGAGCAGATGAGCATGATCAACTCTTACTAATTGAGACTATCGTCAAAGGAAGAGAGGTTAAATGTGTTAAACTCTTTGAGTGCCTGTTGAGTGAATGTGGAATGGATAGCATAAACAATAGGCTGCTCTGTCTGTGCACCAAAACTGAGAAGAATTGGTCTCAATGGCTCATTGGGCCCTCACCTGTAGTTCAGTGGTAATTGACCTGTCATAATAGAAACTTTGCACACTCTTTAGCTAAATTGTGCATAAGTCCCCACAAGGGAAACAGCCAGGTAAACATCTGAATGATCTCTGAGGGGCCCTCACTCCTGATCTGTTGCACCATCATTCAAAGGTAAACAACACACATATAGGGAGTAAGAAATGAGAATCAAAATGCTCAGTCCCCAACTACAGGAAAAGGGCTTTTATAGAGTTAAAAAGGAAACCATCGAAAGAAAAAAAGAAAGAAAGAAAGAAAGAAAGAAAGAAAGAAAGAAAGAGAGAAAGAAGAGAGGTCTGAAAACCCCACTCTGGCACCATTGTCAGCCACTACAGTTGCTGCCAACAGTTCACCACCTCACCCTTCCCCTACCCTCTCCTGACTTCTCTGCTTTCAGCCAATTAACTGGTTCCAACTAGCCTTTGCCTGCATTTGGCTGTAGAGATCCCTGCCCCTCAACTTTCTGATTCATAGCTATGCCTAGCCTGCTCATATGGTGTTAGCTATTCAGCACAAAAAGTGTCCACACATTTTGACTGAGGAGTATGCGAAATAAATTGGGCCTTCAAGAGCCCACAGTCATTGCATAATTCAGGAGCAGACTTGTGACTTTCCTGGTAGTCAGTGGAACAGAACTCTCTGCCTTCAGAAGTACCTCTGTTGGAAAGTTACTATCACCAGGGCAACTGGGATCTTGCCTCTTGCCCTTTCTGGCAGGCACAAATGTACAGCTTGGGAGAACATCTTTGTATCAAGCCAGTCAGCCTTCCTCTTGTTTTATCCTGCAAATTCAGCTTTGACTGTTTCTTGAGAGGAAAATGATACCTGCATCAGCCTGAGACAGGTAACCAAATCGTGAAGTTTGAAAACTCCTGTCAGAGGTATAGACTAAAGGCTCTCCTCTGGGCCTGACATCAACCATGCTTCTTCATTGCAACTCCTCTTGCTGTTATGTTATAGGAAACACAAACAGGCATCCAGCCTCATATCAGCCTCATAGACATTAATCACCTTGGGCAAGATCTCCATGCAGTCAACGCAGCTGTCACCTTGCATTCTGCAGTTTTTGACCCATATGCCTTTTTAGACTGTTCTAGATTTAAAAGATGCCTTCCTCTGCTTGTGAGCTGCTCCCATAATCCCCTTCAACTGGGAAGATCTTAAGATAGGAGACCAGCTCACTTGGACTCAATTGCCACAAGGGGTTAAAAACTCCCACTATTTTTGGGGATGCTCTACCTGCCAGCAGATTTGGTTAAGCCACCAGCTCCTTTTCTCTAAGGTTTCTTTGTCCCTTTCAACTCTGTCACAGTCCCCCAAGTAAACTGTAGATTGTCAAATTTCTGAAATATGCCTTTCCTGCCTGTAAAGCCAGTTCAAGATCTCCAGGCTGCCAGTGCTGCCACAATTGCCATCTGTATATGTTGCCCCTCAGCCTGTTGGTATACCTGCTTGGGCCTAAAAACAAATGCCTTCTGCCTTCAATTGGGTCCTGTCAGCCAGCATACCTTTATCTGAAAAGACCCCCATACTGGACTCAAAAGTCATCTGACTCTGACTCAATCTCCCAGAGGTTCAAAAACTTACTTCCTCTTTGAAAAAGACACTCAAACTGCCTTCTGGGAAGACATAAAAGCTCTGCTGGAATATTTGGAAGAAACTAATTATAAGAAAGTAAGGTCACAAATTTCTTAGAGCTTCCTTCTATAGGATCTGGACCCTTGAGTTCACAAAAACAATAAAAACTACATCACACTGTCAGACCCTATGAGTGCCCAGCATCCTACCTGTGCAAATACTTGGATTCAGTCACTAAGGGCTGTCTCTTCCCTTTGCCTCTCTGTTCTCTAACAGCCATTGTCCTGATCAAGAAAGCTGACAACGTAGGTGGAGCCCTAACTGTTCAGGTGCGGCATGCTATACTGTAATGAAACTGTTATAAAAAATGGACACTCCTGTCAGGTGCCTAATATACCGTTTATGGATGAAAGTATCTTTGTTAGGAGTGAAGTCCAACAAGCTAGATATGCTGTGGTCACCTTGGACAAAACTATTTTGACTAAAACTCCTGCAGGGATTGTCACAGCACATTGTTTCTTGATGCTTTTTTGAAACCTACCATTAATGATGCAAAATAATCCAGTTAGGGGCCTAAAACCCCTCTGGAGATCCAATTAACTGAAACATCAACCCCAACCAACAGACCCCCACTGTATGTTCTGTAAGCTCAAGCTATTGCACTGGCATCCATAACCTTGTAGTCGGCTCAGGCTTCAGTATCTGTGTCATCGGTCCTGACCTATTCCCTGCCTGTACTGAGAAGACAATAATAGTTTGTAGGATCCTTCTGTAAAAAATAATTCCTAAATACAGTCTACCCTTGATCATTAGTAACGATAATGGGCTTGCATTTGTAGCAGAGGTAACTCAAAAATGAGACTAGATAAAAACTACATAAACATACAGGCCACAAAGCTTTTAGAAAAGTTAAAGGCATCTTACAAGCAGTGAAAAGACCACCTATATCTGTAGACATTCCTGTACACACATAAAACCTAGATATGTATTAAGTGCTTCTACAAGTTTCAGAAATTAGATCTGCTACAAAATTTTCCTGGACAGCTCCTCTAAGGCTTGATTTAAAGAGACAGCACACTCAAAGCCCTACTCTGGACACTGGACACAGACTAGTCCATGTATGGCTGAAGCCTGAGGACATCATTCACAGAATTGTTCCATACCTATCCCTCTTGAATTTTGTGTCTTTTCAAGCTGCTTACCCAATCCTTGCTTCTATGCCCACCTTGCTAGCTGTGACTTTCACTCTAAGCTATATAGACGGTTGTCCCAAGAGAATAAAACAGTCAAACATTGACCAAAATTTGATGAACATCCAAGACAAGATGGATACTCCTAAATCAGATTTAACTCTTTCACTCCCTTATCAGAGTCAACTTAGGGCAAAAACTTTTTTTTTTAAGTTACCAGTGATCGAACTCAGGACTTCGCACTTACCAGCAGGCACTTACACCACTGAGCTATATCCCCAGCCCCAAAACTCTGTAATAAGGGAAACAAACCACAAACTCCTGGTGAGAAAACTTTCAATGTTGATGGCTTGGATTAGGGCCCATTGTAAAATAATTGGGAACCCTAACATTGGGTTCCCAATTATCACAGAAGATCGCACATAATATACCCAACAGAGATTTGCCAGGAAAACGGAAAGAGGGGGGAAATGTAATAGAAAGATCCCTCTAACCAGTGTATGTCATTTTGTTAGTTACCCAGGTAATAGTTCTGGTTCCAGTTATGGTTGCTCCTCTTAGAAACAGCTGGTCACTATGATGCACATTATATAAACTAATCCCCAAATTGACTAGCTGTTCTGCGTATGTATTTCCTGCTTGCTTATTTCATATAAGACTTAGACCACCAGAGATCAAGGCCTGATATTCGGGGAATGATTCTGATCAGTGCCCATTTACATAAACACATCTGCTTCCAAATCTTGGGTGGTGTTTTAGTGTTTCTGCTTCCCATTGCAGTTAGAAGAAGCAAGTCACTAGTAGCGTGACCTATGAGGTTGTATGTATAAAACTTTCCCTAGGTTCTTCTGTCCCTCTGCTTCTTGGGTTGAACCCTTTTCCCCTGCCATCCTGTTACTGCCTTGAGCCAGTCTGCTATGGGCTGAAAGTATGACAGAAAGTAAACTGTCTTCCTCTAAGTTGTGGGTGTCTGGAATTTTGCCTTAGCCATGGGTATACATTATAATATTTTAAATCAGGATAGGGACTAGAACTGCACCTTGGTGGTAGAGTATGTGCTTAGCATGCTTAAGGCTATTTTTTCAAACATTGTATTTTGAGAGCAAAAGCATTCACTAGCCTTTCTTTTAGCATTACAACATATAGTTACTATCTTTATTCACCATACTGTGTAGTAGCACACTAGGACTATTAATTGTACATCAGTACCTATTGATTAACCCTTCCATCTCCCTGTTTTTCTCCCCATCCTTTAGTCTACTTTCAGCCTCTGAGGCCAAACTGTTTAAAGATTCCACATGAATGAGATCATATACTACTTATCTTTCTGTGTTTTGCTTATTGCACCAAACACAGTAATCTTTACTTGGTCTTAGTCAGAAAACCAAGAAGCAGTAAACATAATAATCTTGAGTGTCATCTGTGTTACAAATACATTAATGGGTTATGGCCAAATAGTATTTATATTTGTGCCTCTTTATTGTTGAGGGGTGGCTGTTGTAAATGGTTTTACTTTCTTCAGATAATTTGCTGTTCGTTAAATAGCAGTGCAACTGATTTTTGTATCTACACTGCTGAATTTATTAGTTTGAATTTTTGTTTTGTTTTGGTAGGGGCCATGGGGTTTTCTGTATATATGATCATGTCATCTACAAACAGTGATAGTTTGACATTGTCCTTTTTAATTTGGGTGTCTGTCTTTTGGCATATGACTCAGACTAGAACTTACAGCACTATGCCAAGTAAAAGTGGTCAAAGTAAACATTCTTGCCATATTCCAGATCCTCAGAGAAAACACTTTAGTTTTTCTTCAGTGGAATGTTAGCTCCTGGCTTACTAGTTCATACATGACTTTTGTTATGTGTTCAGCTACTTTCCTTCTGTACCTAATTTGTTCTGTAGTTTTACCATGAAGGAATATTGGATATTTATCAAATGCCTTTTCTGCATTTGTTGATATCATATAGGGTTTGTCCTCCATTCATTCTGTTGGTGTGATGTATCCATATATATCCTGTTTCTATATATTTATGTATAAATAGATATATGTGTGAGCGAGACAGGCAGAAGGACTCTATTTTTTTTTTTTTTAACCCATTCATTTTAGATGGAAAAATCTGTGGAAAGAATCTCTTTGGCTTAGGTTGTGTTGTCTTGTTAATGTCATCTTGTCACTTATAGGATCAGTTCTAGCCACTATAGACTGGGATGTGGGTGGTGTAGGAGTATATCAGCTTGCTTTTGGATCATTGGTCTAAAGGAAACTTGGATGGAAAAAAATAGAAATTTATTTATTTAAAAATGTGGAAATTTAAAGCACAGCTATGGTCATTAAGAAATTGTTGGACATTGATTATAATTTGTTACTTCTGTAGTTGTAGTTTAACAAATGAATTTATGATGGTTAGCCCTTAATGAAACTTGCTTTTAGTTTTTGAGTTAAAGTTAAGGAGATCCCTCTCTTAGGTTATTAATTACTTTTTTTACTGGAGCTTGTGTGATTGGTTCTAGTAAATCCCCTCCATC